>PVJA010048894.1:0-13991 GCA_004027025.1 Myocastor coypus
TGTGAGTTCGAGACCAGCCTGGGCTACAAAAGTGAGCTCAAGGCCAGCCTCAACTGCATAGCACCCTGTGTCAAAATGACAAAAAAAAAGAAGAGGAGGAGGATGAAGCAGAGAATTATGATGGATAAGCTGGTTTAAGTTCATTTTTTTTCTTGTCTATATAGCATTTAACCCCCCTGAACACAACTCACCCCTTCTGAAGAAAAAAATTGAAATGTAAGACTGTGTAAGATTTGTTTTTAAACTGTACAGTGCCCTTTTTGTATATTTAATGACCCTGTCCTGAAGGTATTTTCAACAACCACCAACCTTGCCTGATACACTATGGATGTTGTAAATTAGCATTGAAAATTAAAGCAGGCTCTTGTTGATGTGCAGCACAAATCAATTATATATATAAAGACAGAAGATTTTCATCTTCAGTTGTCTCTGATGCAGCTTATATGAAATAATTGTTGTTCTGTTAGCTGAATACCACTCTGTAATTATATAATGTTGCAAATGTTTTGTTGACACTCTGAATGCTTCTGACTCAGTAAAAATTTTTATTATAAAAAAGGATTAATAGAAGGAATACACCATGAAGCATGAGCAGTTAGGTACAAGGGAAAGAGTGAAGCAAAACCAGAAAATTAACGTAATGGCTAGAGTAAGTTGATGCATTTCAGGAATAAGTCTCCAATGTGAATGGTCTCAATTTCCCTATTAAAAGACACATATTAACAAAATGTATTAAGAAACAAAATAGAACAATCTGCTGTTTAATACATTTAACCAAAAAGAAACTCATATAGTAAAAAACAAACCTATAAAACAATATTCCATGCAACAAGAGCCCCCGAAAAGCTGTGTAGCTATCTTATATTCTGGAAAATAATACTTCAAGGCAAAACTGAACAAAAGGGACAAAGAAGGTCACTACATAGTGGTTAAGGACTCGATCTAACAGAAAGAGACAACAATTATTAATGTATGCATCAAACAATACTGCATCCAACTTAATAAAACAAACAGAATATTACTGAACATAAAAGATCAAATAGACATAAACACAATTATATTAGAGGACTTCAATATTTACTATCACAAGTACATCATCTAGACAAAAAATTAACAATAAATGTCAGAGTAGATCAAAATCTTTGATCTTTTTTTTTTTTTTTTTACTATTTTGTTTTTTGGTACCAGGAATCGAACTCTGGGCCTTGCGCTTGCTAGGCAGGCGCTGCACCACTGAGCTACATCCCCGGCCCTCAAAATCTTTGAATATTGAATTTATACAGGCATTCTTCCTTTAACAACTGAGTTCTATTCCTGCAAATATGGTATGAAAACTAGAAATCAGTAAAAAAGGACAACTAGATAATTCACAAAGACAAAAAAATTAAATATCATGCTTATGAACATTAATAGTCAGTGGAGAAATTAAGATTAATTAACAAGTATCTTGAGACAAAAATGTAAACACAACATACCAAAACTTACAGAATGTAGCAAAAGCAGTTCTAAGAGGAAAATGCATAGCAATAAATGCATATATCAAAGAAAAATCCCAAATAAATATCTAAAATAATCCCCAAGGAACTGGTAACAAAGCAAAGAAAACCTAAAGAATCTAATAAAAGTCAAAAATAAAAGAGGAGGGAATATTATAAATAAATCCAAAAATGTACTGCCTTAAGTAAATATATACTGCTAAAGAAAAGGTATAACACTTAAGTTTCAAAGTGTGAAAATCGTGGCATAATTGTTTATACAACATATTATTTGCAACCCAAATTATTTTTTAACTTCTCTGAAATAAAACATCAAATACAACAGAGATGGTATGCAATAGTGTTTTAATTCTTTCAAAATTACACATGTTAATGAACTATTTGCTCCATTCCAATGTTCGTTACAAACTTTCAGGTTTGTTTAAAATCCTTTGCGATAAATTTGTTAAAACAAAGAATAAAAACACAAATTTTAAGACAACTCAAGAAATTTTATTATGGGATAAGTATTAGAACTAGGAATTTTTTAACTAAATCTGAGGTTTATTGTCATGTAAAAGCAACAAATTACCTCAGAGATATGGGTCACACTATTTACAACTAAAACAACTTCATGTCTAGGATTTTCTTTAAAATACTTTTAGCAAAATTTATAAAGAAGGTAGAGGAGGAGAGGTAAAAATTTGAGTGACAAAGATGTTAGCTATTAAAGCTGAATAAAGGTAACACGAATATTTCTTATGCTATGTAAATTACTTTGGTAGATATAATATTTTTCATAACAACACTTTACATACTATATTATACCACATTATGTTAAAATGTTATGATTTGAAAAACCTGAAAGTGGGTACATATACATTCATTACATTTCTATTTTTCTGGTTGAAATATCATTTAATTTGAAAATGAAAAAAGATTATCATGAACAATAATTGTTTTCAGGACTGCATGTGAGAACATTATAATCGTGCTTACATAAGAAATGACTCCCTAAAGTGGCACAAAAAGGAAAAAAATTATTAGAAAAATATTTTACCCTTTCTTCATATTAACCTTGCCAATATTTCACAAATACTTGTGATGCAGCATTTTAAAAGCTCAACAGAGGCCTGTATGTCCTACAAAGTAGATTTATTAAAACATAAAATAAAAAATAAAAAGATCTTTATCAGGGGCCTGTGAGATGGCTCAGTGGTCTAAAGTGTCTGCTTAGGAAAGCTTATGCAATCACAGGGACCACAGTTTGATCCCTGGGACCTCATGCTGTGCCAGCCCTACCCCCAGAGTGGACCGAGCTGGCCATTAAAAAAAATGTTTATTGTAGAAATAATTGATATGTTCCAGGAAAACCCTGAGACCTCAAATTATTTTCTAGACTAAAGTGAACGAAATGCAGAAGGCTCCTAAATGTTTTCCTTTTGTATTTCCTAAAAGACTGCCATGTACTTTTAATGTAATTACTCAACTCTTGAAGAATAGAATTCCTGATGCTTAATATCTTTATGGAACACCTATAGTGCTGTGAAGTATGGTAAATAAGATATGATCCCCTTGGAGAAAATCTGTCCATAAGTAACTTACCTGCTGGACCCAAACTACACAATTTCACTCCCAGAGGACCATAAGTTTTGTCCAGTTACAACATAAGACTATGTATAGAAAAGGGAAAAGTTAATGAAGAAAGAATCATAGGAAAATATTAAAAAGTGGCAGGCCTGGATTCAGCCCAACATATATTAGCTACATAGCCTTGCATAAGGCATTTTTAACATTAATTCGTTTCAGAAAAATTATAGTTCCTTTTATCAGTGGTGTCCAACCTGGGTCGTTTCTTGCAAATCCCAGGGAGTTTTTTGAAAATTCCAATGCCTGAGCCTTATCCGAGTCCAAACTCTCTGGGATAGATCTTCAGCAAAAATAATTCTTAATACTGCTGAGGTAATTCTTATGGGTTGTCATGGTTGCGACCCACTGGCTTACCTCTTTAAAGTCTCCTCTGGTTTATTGTAGTGGAATGTATCCATAGGAACCAGTAACAGGTATAGTTTATGCATGTGCTCTCTGTAAGTTTTCCACATAGTAACCAACTTCTACTGAAGAATTTGTTACACATGATTCTGGATACCTCCCTCATCTTATACTAGGTATTGTTTCATTGATAAACTATAATATATACCATTAAGCATGCTCAGGCAATTATTATAGCTGTGCCCAAGAGATACTGAAAAGCTTTTAAGAGCCTGAAGCCTAAATTTCCCAAATAAACCACCGTGAAATCAGTGTTTTCACTTTGTTTGAATTCAACAAGAGATATATAGTCAGTGATCAAATTTTCTTTTTTTTATTTATTTTTTCTTGCTTCAGAACCTTTATTTGTTTATTCAATCATTTTTATGGCCGGCTCAGCCTTCCCTGAGGGCAGGGCTGGCGCAGCATGTGGTGCCGGCGATCAAACCGCAGTCCCTGAAGCCGCCCGAGCTTTCCCAAGCAGGGGCTTTAGACCACTGAGCCATCCTGCCGGGCCCAGTGATCAAATTTTCAAGATCCTACAAATCTCTGTTTATGATAGTGGTCCAGTTCAATCAAACTCTAAGCTTTCTTCCGTTAGCATTTACATGGTTGCCATCTGGGCCCAAGAAATCTAAATCCGTTGCCTCTTTTTAATAATAAACACATATCATCCTAGAATAAAGAGTGGAGAATTCTATTTATTTGCCTTGCGATTTATATTTGGTGTCTAACACTTCCAGAATTGTTACAAATATTTGGACACAATGACGCACATCAATTATTCCAGGTACTTGAAAAGTTGAGGCAGAAGGATCACAAGTTCAAGGCTAAAAGCATTTTGGGATATGACTCACTTCTATAGTATTTGTCTAACATGCACAACTTTCTGGGTTTTACATTTAGTCCCCACTGTATCAGATAAAATACATGTTGCCATTCAGATATTCTCTTACAAATACAAAAAATCATGTATGTGTGATTAAATTAATTGTTCTCAGATCACTTTTGTCTAATGCCTAATCTGCCTGCCACTAATTTATCCTCTAAGGTCAAAAAACGTATTGCACATAATTGTGATTCAAGTTACCCTTTTTCTTCTGACCATTGGACAAACATTTAGGAGAAGGACAGAAGCTGTGCTTTACTTGAGAACTATAATGCTCCTACTCTTTTTAAAAATGTGATAGCTATATTTGTATTTAAAGCTGAAAAGTTACCTGAAAGATACATAGAACAGAATGTAATCGGGCTTGTTTTTACTGACTACTCATCTCAAAAGAGACTTGAGGGAACTGTTACTTGAGAAATGGTCTATAGTGAATGCTCTCTTGACATTTTTCACGTTTCTCTTTGCGTTTCAATGTCATCTAATGCTTTCCATATACATATTAGAACATTCGATGAAGAAGGGAAACACATAAGAAAAATACTAAATAGACACACATGATAGAGTTAAGGCAAAAGTGTCCCAAGGGGAGCAGCAGAAGACTGAGAGGAAAAGAAGAAAAAAGTAAATCAGTGCTCTTGGAACAAATGAAAATAAATGGTGGTCCTGTCTTTGATTCTTTCAAATCTCTACCAGCCCCCATTAGCTCTTCCGTTCTAAAATTCTTCCATAATATTCTAGACAACTTCAATGTGACTAATTGTTTTCATTTCCTACTAGCTGGCAGAAAAATGGAACTCTTCAGTGAAAACATTAACAGATCTCCTAATTTTCTGTAATCAGTAAAAAGAACATGTGAGATTTTTCAGTTTGGAAACTGTTTTCACAAAACAAAAACCTCTTTGACTCTTTAGAGCAAGTATACTCAGAAACATAAATTTTTAAACATGTTTTCAATCTTGAAACAGACTGAGTCAACCTTAGAATTATGTTTAAAAATTAAATAGAAATGTTCTCCTTTAGAAGTAAAAACTCAAACCAGTAGTTTCTTTTATCTGTATAAATGATTACTTTCCGTAGTAACAACTAGGCATATCACACACATATATTGATGGATCCCATTATCCTCATAGCACAAGCATGAGATGCTAGTTAAATTTAAGGAGAACTTCTATGGGAACACACTCTTTACTTTTAGCCCTTGAAGGCATCATGTCTTAGAAATTTACATTTCTATTACATATTTGTATGATATCGAATTCATTTTTGCAAAGTAGCCAGATGACAAGCTTTGACATAATTTGTAGACCACTAAAAAGACTTTCACCCTTAGTCAATCAGATTTTGGGTATGAGACTCATCTGAGCCAAAGATGTTGCTAATGTCCAGTCTTTAATGTTCACGGTCCCTGCCCAGAAAATCCATGGACAGAAATGTTCCCCAGCCTATAGGCCTGAAAGAGTTAGAAAAACTGTAACACTGAGGAATTCACCTAGAGCTGCAAAAAGTTTTGGCACCTGTCAAGGCCATAGGAATCAGTATGCTTTGTAGAGAGAATAATGATCTAGAAACAGCTTTAGGGTAGTGGCCCAGTCTCTGCCACAGGTTGGATGAATCCTTGAGGAAACTTATCATTCAATTCCAAAGGGATTTTATGTCACTAGAAGGTCATTATAGTCAATAGTTCCCAGGTTATATGAGTTCTAAGATATACCAAATATTAACATTCTATGAATTATGAGACTTTATTAACCTTTGAAGCCCATTACTAAGTTATATCAGACAATTTTTTGGAGTAGATTTAGGCCTAAAAATGAGGAAACAAAATAGCCTTCACTAAGAATATGAGAACATCAGAGAGAAGGAAAGAATATTATTCAAAGAAGTGGGAAGAACCTGGAAACAATATCAGCCAACATATTTATCCTCACTTTCCCATGAAATAGATCTACTTAACATGTTAGAAAGATTGTGCCTTGCCCTTAAAACGAAGTTTTCATTCAAATAGTTTTCATTATTATTTATCTTTAAATGTGTTAAGCGCATTTCTAATGAGTATACTATCTTGAGCATTTCAAAAATTAAAAAGCTATAAAAATCATAATAGATAAGTCACACTTATTTCCATATTTTGCATCACCAGCATAATGCTTTGCCCTTCTAGATTATATAGTCAATTAGAAATAGCCTATTGATTACTTGTTTTGTATAGTACATTGAACTGAACACTCAGAATGTACGTGTGCACATGCACACACAGGTGTGCACACACTCAGCTGGGTTATCTTTGTGCTATATAGTGGATTATAATTCTGTGAAACCAAGTTTGTATACTGAATTACATTAAGGACTGTTCTTTAAAGAAAGACATATGCCGGGCGTGGTGGCTCACGCCTGTAATCCCAGCACTCGGGAGGCTGAGGCAGGAGGATCGGTGCGAGTTCGAGACCAGCCTGGGCTACAAAAGTGAGCTCAAGGCCAGCCTCAACTGCATAGTGAGACCCTCTCTCAAAAAGACAAAAAAAAAAAAAAAAGAAAGACATAGATGTACAGTTATGTGCTTGAAAAAAAAGAATGCGAAAACAACCAGAAAAACAATGTCCTAAGGGAATTCACAGTCACCTTGAAAATACAGACATCAGTTTACAATGTGATCATCAAGCCTATATGTATTGTACATGTATACTTGTAAATTAAATATATTTATGAGGATGTCTGTGTGTACATGTGTGTGTGTGTGTGTGTGTGTGTGTGTCCTCAAAAGTTCTCACTAAAATAAAGAAAAAAAGATCAACAAGAATAAATTTTGGTGAGTCTTTGAAGCAAATGAAATTCTCAGCCAAGGCTGATGGGAGGGTAAATTTGTACAACGACTTTGAAAAGCCACTTAGCAGTGATCATAGGCATACTCTAAAATCCAGAATACACAAGAATGTTAACATAATACTATTCATAGTAACCCCAAACTGGAAAGAACCCAAATGGTTCTCTATAGTTAACTTTACAATTTATATGTGAATATTCATCTAATGAAAGGTATACAAATATGAAAATGAGACAACTGCAAATATAAACAACATGACTAATTTCTCAAACCAGATGTTGAGAGAAATAATCCAGAAACAAGAGAGTAGAGATCATAGTATTTGTTTAATCTATGATATGAGAGATCAGGTTAGTGATTAGCCTTTGGAAAATAATGACTGGAAGGGAGGAAACAGTAGCTTCTTTGGTGGTGAGAACTGTCTGTTACCAGGATACTAATTACATCAGTGCATCTAGTTTATGGAAATTAATTTGACTATGCTTCTAACATGAGACTTCTTCCATGAACATATGTCAATAAAATTTGTATTAAAATATGCATATTTAAATAACTCTAAGTCTAAATACACTCAGGAGAAACACAGCCTATCATAAATACATTACCAGGAAATCCTACATGCAGCAAGTTGAATCCCATTTGTAGCAGTGAAAATCCAGTATGAATCACAATCAGTTGGAGAGTACCTAAGATGATATCTCAGCGGAACGTAGTTTGGAGTCAAAGTTTCAAAAAAGCTTACAAATTGGAGTAAGGTTTGAGAATAAGGTTGGTGGGGATCTTGGGACTATTAAATTTGATATTTTCAAGTGAGAAAAGTAACTTATGAGCATAAGCACTAGTCATGGTGTGGCCTGAGTTATGATCCTTAAACCTTTTTGCAACTTCCAGGAGTGCAAATTATAAAATTAATTTTGAGTTTCAATTCCCATTCTTACTGTGGATTCTGATGGCAGTTACAATTTAGTATTTCATCACAGACCACTATTCCATGGACTGGCACCAAGTTTTACCGACCTTTATGTTTTTGGCATCTGAAACAGTGGCTAGTGCATCGTAAAACGTCAGAAACATCTTTATTAACAAATAATGACAAACCTAATGATTTGTTTGATCCAGCCATATAGAAATTGGCACTGTTTGTCCTGTAGATTATGAAAATCATGGATTTGGGGATATAAAAGACTTTTCTGGAACAAGTCACAGGCCCCAGCTGTGGACCAGAAGGCAAGGAGATCCTGGAATTTCTCCTCCTGACCAGAAATCATCACAATGCCAGGTGAGACAGGACCAGTGGAGCAGGTGGTGCTATGTTCAAACCACAGCCAGCTCTAGGCAAACAGCAGCTGCTAAGGGTTCCTGCTGGCCTGAGTAAGTCCTCCAGACACAAGCAGCCAGGAGAAGCCTTAGTCAAAATCTGCCAACAGTTTTCCCATCTGTCTGCCTCATGGTACTTGCAGCTCTGCACACATGCCTCCACCGAGAGCACTGGGACTCCTGCTCCCAGACCCAGAATATCATCTTCCTCGGGTATCTGTTATCTTGGCTCCTCGGGGCTAGATTCTTGGTGACTGACAGCATGATCACTAACTTGTCTCCTCTATTAATTCATGTTATTGGAGAAAATGGAAAACATTTCAAAGGGCATCAGTATCTTTTTTTCGATTTCGCCCTCTTCTCAACATTAAAATTTGAATTGCTCTCTCTACCCTAGGTAATGTAAAGAACCGAGGTGTCAGAGACAAGAAGATTCAAAAACATTTAGCCCTTCGGGGCCAGTACTCCTGCTTTGAGAATTTATAAATAGGAAGTATTTCAACAAGAAAAAAAAAGCAATATATCACAGATATTCAAAAAATATTATGAAATAAAAAGTAAACATTTAAAAAATCTAAATCTTCCACAGTGTAAAAACTGTTCAGTAATTTCTGGGATACTGCCTCACTGCAGTACTCTGAAGTTATTCACAATAATTACCAAGATTTATTTTAAAAATGGAAATGTACATAGTAGAGTGGTACTTTCAAAGCATAACTTAAATTATATCTATCTTCTGATTGGCATCTGTTACTTATCTATGAATACAGACAGAGATTAGGAGAGAGCATGAGATAAAATGACATTCAACATTTGAGCAATGTGGAATTATGAGTATTTTTATTGAGAGAATCTCCTAATTCTATCAAGACTGACTAGTTAACAATGTGTCACCACTGAATTTGCATTACCATAATATCTTTTCCTTGGTTTCAGTTAGTATACAAATTAGAAACAAAAAAAGAAACTCTGGAAGAATTTGGAAATTTCGTTTTTTTAAATCTACTTTCATATTATAATTCTCAGAGGTGAAGAACTGTGTCATTCAATTTTTAATCCTCTGATAATTCAATCCAGTGTCTCATACACAGTAAATGCTACACAAACTGTTGAATTAAGAGAAGGAACCATTCCCCACAGCACTACAAGAAAAAAATGCTAAAAGATGGGGAAAATTATACTTGAAATAATTAATATAAAGGTTTTGCCTTGGATTCGATTCTTGAACAAGTAGACTTTAAAACATGGCTTCAAGTACAAGTAGTTTACATGGTGTTGATTCTAAGAAGCTCTGATAAGAGACTGTAAGTAAACCAAGAAAAAGACAGAGGCCATCAGAGTACATTGATGGCCATGCTACAACTATGAGCCACTAAGGTACACTCCTACTGAGGACTTCTAGATTATATTCTGTGACATAACTCAGAGTTACCCTACCAAAAATGATAAGGAAGTTGAAAACTTCATTCACCACATTCACAACACATCATTGGTTGAAAGCTGTTTCTGGAGCATTCACTGTTTCTGCATATGGGTTAGGCATAAATCAAAAAGAGTGGCAGGGAACCTCACCAGCAGGAATAGCATGTTTTTCCCGTGAGATCACCAATAGGGAGCTACAAAGTAGAGAGGCGTTGACAGTGTGGGTTGCAGGAACTATATGAGAGGTTCCAAAGTAGAGAGGAGTTTTAAATGATCCTTAAGGAGTAGCAGAGTTCAGGTGAGAATTCCAAAGCCCACCTCAGAAGGTTGTTGATTTACGTGACATTGAATGCACCACTTTTGGCACTTAATAGTGACTCAGAAAATCCTATTTTCAATCGTTTCATTAGTCAGGAATATATACAATATTGAGATTGTTCATGTATCAGTACCCTAAGATTCCAAGTGGCAGAATGCAGACGGTAGAGCATGAGCCATCTTGGGGCTATGTGTTCATGAAGGGCACCCATGGAGTGAGAAGAAAACAAGGCTAGTGAAAGCCTTGATCATGATGAATTCTGGTGAAACAAAAAGCACTTCCAGTGGAACAAAGGAGAGGAAGAAACTACGGAAGACAGGAGGAACAGAGATTTAGTGGCTTCCCAAGACTTTAAGTCAAACTCTATCCAAAATGTTTGAGAGATTTGCGTTAAACTAGCCAGTATGGATTGTGATTCCCTTCCGTATGAAGGAAGTGTGACCTTTGCTGATCAAGGATAAACAATAAAGGGAGCTAGGTGCAATGGGGCGTCTATAATCCCAGCAACTCAGTAAGGCAGTACAAGAGGATCAAAAGTTCAAGCCCAGCCTGGGCAACTTTTTGATACCCTTTCTCAAAATAAAAGAAAAGAGATCTGAACATGTAGCTTGCCTAATATGTTCAAGTCCCTAAGTTCAGTCCTAAGCACTATCAGGGATGGGATGGCAAGAAGTGGTGAGAGGTGACAAAATGGACCTTAGTTGCTGTGCTGAAAAGTTTAGAAAGTATCCCCTGCCATTATCCCAGCCACTCACCCACATCAGAATTAACAGAAGGGGCTTAGAGGCAAGTACTAGAATGATCTGCAGAACTTTGACTACTTTGGGAATTCGTACAAAGAGTAATTCTGCAAGGACATTCTGAGCACTATCAATCGATGGTAATCTTTGCTGCCTCCATTGCAACTCTAAAGTTCATGTTGAGCTTAGGAGGCAGGTTGAGAAAGGGGATACATTGGCATGGAGCACAGATTATAGCGAAAGAAAAAAAACATGGAGTAAGGGAGCCATGAGGACCACCTTAACATGCTTGCTGAGCTACAACTGGAAAGCACAGCCTTCTGGTTAAGGCTCCTGGGTTGTCAATGTGTCAGAAAACAGTTGCCCTATGATTCTACGCTTTTCTCAAAGATTACATATTTAAGGGGTTCAGAGAATCCATTGTATTGCCTCCAATTCTCAGAAACGCTGCCACTTTTCACTCAAAGTATAGAGAAAAAAGGCTTGCACTCAGCACCAAGTTGGGGTTGGACTCAACCCTAACCGTACTTCAGCTGTACTTCTCCACTGTAGCTGTGCCACTCCAGGAAAATTAGTTACTTCACCAACTGATAAAATAATGGTATTGCAAAGCAAAAATGATAAATATTAGCTTGGCCCCCACCATATATCAGGCATTACTCCAGCTGCTCCTTCTAGATTCATCACCAGCCTGTGTGATCTTAGACAAACTATATCACCTGAGACCCATTGTCCTAAGTAAAATCAAAATTATCATCCCTTGTCAGGGCTTCTGGGGAATGGGATTTTACCAGCACCATAACTGGTATTTAAATGGCTGCTAAGATAAATGTTTGGTTTAATCCTTTTCTGTGTCAGGTATATAAAGAGCCTTGACATTGCTCTTATGAGTATTCTAACATTTAAAGCACTTCTTTTTAATAACTCAAGAGGAAAAACAAATGACAAAAGTCATGTAGGCATCGTGTTTTTTGTCTTTTCTTAAATACTACTGGGATTTCCTAATGGAAGGAAAATGAGAACTAGTAAAGATGCTTAGTGAGTCACCTGGCTCTATAATAAATGACACCAAATATGACAGCCAAGGTGATCGGCATCTTGCTAATGTAATCAGCTGGTATTCTGCCAAATTCCTCTTCTCTGACTAAACCTGCTGTAAAGTTTATTTAACCTCTGGGAAAGTATAAAATGCTGCACTGTGCTGGAACATGTTCTTAAATTTTTCACTCAAATCTCAAACGTTTTAAGACTAATCTGCTTCTTTCTTTCATCTTAGGGTAGTAAAAATCATTATTCAAGTCCTGAAAAAGTGTTTCATCTCCTTAACCCTTTCCTCTGCTGAAACATTTTACCAATTCATTTAGAACAAAGGGTAGGCATATTGTACCACTCTATTTCAGAAAAGCTCTTATTTAAATATATTCTTGGGAGCACTTATCTTACCATAAAGGAAACAATTTATGAGATATTTTTATAATCTTTATTAGAATGTAAATCACAATACCAAATGTGCATGATACAAACACCCTGTAGGTGAAGTTCTTACCTAACTGAGAATTGTCACAAAACTCTGGTCAAATTTGTCAAATTTGACAGATACTAAGACTTAAAAGAAATTAATAGAAATATTTTCAATGTCTAACTAAAACTCCCAATGCTAAATCTGAGGCAATTTTTAGAAACCGTGTAATTAATTTCATCCTCAAAAATCAAAGGCACTCCATCAATAATTAACTTAATACATTTTAAAGGTATTTCAATAGCCCCTGAAACCTAATACATACTGAAAACAAACCTGAGACACAATTAAATTTTCTAAACTATGAACTAAATGCAACTGGAGAGTGAAACTGCTAACCCAAACAAACTTATTAGATTAACAATCACCCACAATATCCTGTTTTCTGCGTGAGAAGTTGATGCCTACTGACCCAATTTTAGTGGGTTCTGTCCTTGAAAGATTTTTGTCTGTTAGAATGTTGAACTTGTTCCAGACACCTTCACTCAATTTCAGTTCTGATAAACCTTTTCAAGGACAGTGGCCGAGGTTAAAAAGAACAGTTTATGGCAGAGAACTATAACAAAGAAACTATTTTAATCAAAGAATCAGACTCCTGACCATGGCCCTGACCCTGTAAGCACTTGACCCTTTAAGCACTTGAATAGTTATGGTGAATTACACGGAAATCATTTTCTGTGTTAATACAAGCTGAACATGCTTAACCTGAAAACTGAAAATCCAAAACACTCCCAAATCAGAAACTTTTCAATTCTGATAAGATGCCACAAGCAGATAATTTTACACTTACTTTTTTTTTGTAAATTGCAGAGTCCTGAGCTGTATTTCAATTTTGTATATTTGAGAGAGTATTCTATTTCAAGAATCATTCCCAACAGCCAAAATGTTGCCTTAAGCTTATAATCATACCACCAATTCTTATCAGCTTTACACAGGTTACATAACAAAGTATAACCCATGGGATTTGTTTAAAGAGAAAAACAAACAAAAGCAAAAATGAAGATAGAAACAGAGCAACAGAAAACAATACATATGGTACCAATTTTCAAATCAAGAATAGAAAATTAACAATGGTTATTATATTACATATTGTTGTTGTCAAATCTGTTGCTCAAATTAGCAGATATAGGTATGCAAGATTGGTCAAATAATTAAGCATTAACTCTTCCTTTCAATAAACCTTAATTTTTTCTTGTCCTTTTTACTTTTTATTTTATTTTTTTTTCAATTCTTTTATTGTTTAAATTTAACAGTGCTTATATTACATATTTTCATCATCGGATCAGTTTAGATTAATACATATAGGTATATAAGATTGATCAAACAACTAAACATTAACCTTTCTAAATCCACATTACTTTTTTTTCCCCCTTTTTTTCTTTGAAAGTTGACATATTGCATATTGTCCTCACAATCATTCTATAGAGTGCAGTGTGTGGGCATGACCCACCTCCC
>PVJA010048895.1:0-14001 GCA_004027025.1 Myocastor coypus
TATAATAGTCAAGATCCAAGAAATTCAGAAGAAGAATACACTAAAAGCTGCTAGAGAAAAGAAACAGATCACATTTAAAGGAAAAGCCACCAGAATAATGGCAGATTTCTCTTCACAAACCATGAAGTCAAGAAAAGAATGGAGCAGAGTGCTTCAAGTCCTCCATGCAAACAAATTTCAGCCCAGACTACTATACCTCACAAAACTCTCAAGTGTGAGGGAGAAGTGAAATACTTTCATGACAAAGAACAGCTAAAAAATTTCATGATGTCAAAGCCAACCCTACACAGAATTCTAAAAAAATATTTTGAAGAGGAATCAAAATTACCCAAAATCCATGAATGAGAACAGAATGAACCTACCAAATAGGGTGACCTACTAAAAGCAAAAGAAAAAGGGGAAAACAACAGTAGGTAAAGAGCATGTCAATCATCAGTCAATGCATTTCAATTACAAACATCAAAGTAAATGGACTTAATTTTCCAATTTAAAAAATATAATGGCACAGTAGATTAGGAAGCAAAATCCAACAATATGCTATATACAAGAAATACAATTCATAAAGAAGTTCATAGACTGAAAATCAAAGGAGAAAATAATACTACATCCTCCAGCACCTCAGAAAAAAAGAAGGGATAACAATCCTGTTTCCAGATAGCCTGAACTTCAAACCAAGATTGAGCAAACAAAATAAAGAAGGTCACTACATACTGGTTAGGGGAAAAATTCAAGGCAAGGAGGTAACATTCATAAATATGTGCACACTAATAATGGGAGCACCCAGATATATAAGACAAATCTTAATGGATGTGAAAAATCTTATATCCAATAACACAATCTTAACAGGAGACCTTAACACCACTTTATCCCAAAAAGATGGTCAGGCAGACAAAAAATTAACAAAGAAGTAGCAGACTGAACCACAGATTTGAACAACTGGGTTTAGTAGGCATATACAGAGTGTTTTACACAAACACTTCTGAACACATATTTTTTTTCAGCTGCACATGGAAAATTGTCTAAAATAGACCACATACTAGACCATAGGTCATGCTTAGGTATTTGCAAGAAAATAGAAATTATCCCATGTATATTATCTGACCACAGTGCAATGTAACTGGAAATTAATGACAAAAAAAATCCACAAGAACTCCTGAAATTCATGGCGATTAAACAACACTCACTCAGCAACCAGTGGGTTATAGATGAAATTAAACAAGAAATTAAACAATATTTACTCTTTAATGAAAATTCAAACACAACCTACCGAAATTTATGGAATGCAATGAAAGGAGTTCTTAGAGGGAAATTTATAGCTGAAAACTCACACATTAACAAAACAGAACAAGAACAAACAAATATTCTAGTGTTGCACCTAAATTGTCTAGAAAAGGAAGAAAAAACAAAACCCAAAGCCCAAAGATGGGAGGAAATTAAAAAGATTAGAGAAGAAATTAATTCAATTGAGACAAAAAACAATACAAAGAATTAATGAATCAAAAAGCTGATTATTTGAAAGATTAAATAAAATTGATAAGCCCTAGCTAACTTCATCAGAAAGGGGGAAAAAAAGACTCAAATTCAAGTAATAAGGAATGAAAAGGTAGAAATTACCAGACCCAGTGGGGATTCTGAAGATCATTAATAGCTACTTGGACAATCTATACTACCACAGAATTGAAGACACAAATAATATGGATTGAATCCTGGAGGTATAAGCTACCAAAACTGAATCAAGAAGATATAAGAACTCTCAATAACTCAATAACAGCTAATGAAATACAAAACGCAACGAAAAGAAAAACCCTACCAACAAAGAAAAGTCAAGATCCTGATGGATTTGCTGCTGAATTCTGCAAGAAATTTACAGAAGATGTAATCCCAATACTACTTAATCTCTTCAATGAAATTAAAAAGGAAGAAATCCTCCAAAAATCATTCCTGGAGGCAAGTAATACACTGATACCAAAAACAGAGAAAGATGTAACTAAAAAAGAGAACTATAGGCCAATCTCTCACATGAATATAGATGTAAAAATTCTCAATAAAATCCTCACAAAATAGGACACAGCAAATCATTATACATCACAACCAGGTGGGACTCATCCCATGAATGCAAGGATGGTTTGACATAAGCAAATATACAAATAAAATACTCTATGACAATAGAGCCAAATCCAAACATTACACGATCATCTCAATTCATGCAGAAAAGGCCTTTGACAAAGCTCAGTACTCATTCATTTTCAAGGTACTACAGAAAACTGGAATAGATGGTCTCTACCTCAATTTGATAAAACCCATTGATGACAATCCAATGGCTAGCATAGTTCTAAAAGGGAAAAAACTGAAATCTTTACGCTCAGACTGGTACAAAATGAGGATTTCGTCTATCACCCCTCCTGTTCAATATAGCTCTGGAATCATTAGCTAGAGCCATTAGTCAAGAGAAAGAAATAAAAGGAATAATAATAGGTACAGAAGAAGTTAAATTATACATATCTGAAGATGACATGATAGTCTACTTGGAAGACCCAAAAAACTCCACCAAGCACCTACTAGAATTAATATGTAAATTCAGTAGTGTAGTAGGATACAAAGTCCATACATGAAGCTCAATAGCATTCCCTTACAGAGATAACAAACACACTGAGAGGGAAATTAGACAAATAATACTTTTTACAATAGTACTGTAGAAAATGAAATATATAGGGATTAATCTAACTAAAGAAAAAAATCTATTCAGTGAAAACCATGGTACTCTGAAGGAAAAAAAAAGAGATACTAGAGGGTTTCAGAAAATGAAAAGATATTCCCTGCTCCCAGGTAGGAAGAACCAACATTGTGAAGATGATCATATTCCCTAAGTTGTTATACAGATTTAGTGCAATACTTATCAAAATACAACCAACATACCTCACAGACCTGAAGAAATCATTCCTAAAATTTATTTAGAACCAAAAAAGAACTAGAAGAGCAAAGAAAATCATGGGCATCAAAGATAATGTGGGAGACATTACAATTCTTGGCTTAAAATTATACTAAAAAGATACCATGACAAAATGAGCATAGTACTGGCGAAAAAATAGACCTGAGGATCAATGTTATAGATTAGAAGATGCAGAAACAAATACAACCACACTCAGCCACCAAATCTTCGACAAAGGGGCCAAACACAATTACTGGAAGAAAGATAGCCTCTTTAACAAATGATACTAGAAAAACTGGCTCTGTACATGCTGAAAACTAAAACTTGACCCAGGTCTATCACCATGCACTAAATGAAAGTCAAAATGAATTAAAGATCTAAATATTTAAACAGAAACAATAAATTTTTTGGAAGAGAAAATAGGAGGAAATATTGAAGACATAGGGATAGACAAAGAGTCCATGAACAAAAATCAAAATGCACATTTAACACTTGAAAGAGTCAACAACTGAGACCTGTGGCTAAGAAGTTTTTGTACCTCAAAAGAAATCACCAACAGAGAGAAAAGACAACCCACAAATTTCTAAAAGATTTAAACTAATAAGTACTCAGACAAAGATCTTCCATCTAGAATTTATAAAGAACTAAAAACCATTAGGGTCTCAAAATTCAAAGATCCAATCCAAAAATGGCCATCCGAGATAAACGCACACTTATCGGAGGAAGAAATACTAGAAGTTTATAAATGCATGATGAAATTTTCCACATTGCTAGCCATCCATGAAATGCAAATTAAAATAACACTTAGATACCATCTCATCCCAGAAAGAATGGCTATCATGAAGAAATCAACCAACGACAAATGTTGGAGAGGCTTTGGGGAAAAAGGAACCCTTCTCTACTCCTGGTGGGAATACAGACTGGTGCAACCATTATGGAAATCAGTGTGGAGATTCCCTAAAAAAATTAGGACTGGAAATGCCATTCAAACCAGCAATCCCCCTACTGAGAATTTTTCTAGGAGAACTAAAAACATCATATCATAGTGATCTTGGTGCTCCTATGTTTATAGTAGCACAATTTGTGATAGGTAAATCTTCGAAACAACTCAAATGCCTGCCATCTGAAGATTAGTTGAAAAAGATATGTTTTTATACAATGTAATATTACTCAGCTATAAAGCATGATAAACTAGAAGACTTCAAATATAAGTGGCTGTATCTTGAAAATGTACTCATAAGTGAAATAAAGCAGACCTACACGTATAAATGTCATATAGTCTCCCTAGTGTAAGAACTCAAAAGAAGAAATAAAAGTGGAAAGGCATAACACAGCTTAATGGAAATCAAGAACTTAAGGATTAAACAAAGAAGATACAGCAAACAGAAAACTTAGGAAACATGGTAGAGGCAAAGCCATGCACTTATATACACAGGATGAATTAGACAATGGTCCTAAGAATCTCCAACAGGTTTTTTGACACTAAGGATAGCAATGTATAATGCTAAAACCATACTTGAAATGCCTGTCATTCTGGTCTTGGAGATGTGTCCTGCCTCTAATGTCATATGAATTATTGCTATACTCTCAGGTAAATATTTATTTTCAAAAAACAAAAAGGATAATAAAAGAGAATAAGAGACAAGGAAAAAATGACATAGAATTAGCCTGCTAAAATTTTGTGTATAGTTAGATTTCTAAATTGCTGTGTAAAAATGTGCAACTTTTTTTTTTTTTTTTTTTAAATCACATTCTATAGGGATTTATTAGAATATCAATGATTGGGGGAAAATAACAGTTCCACATTAAGTCTAAGGCATCTGATATTCAGAAAGATAGTGATATTAAGCTCAAGTATCTATGTTATGGTGCAATAGTATCACTAAGCTTCTCTTCTGGAGGGTTAACATCTTAAGTTTGCAGACCAAAAAATTAGATGGAAAAAAAAAAAAAAAGGGCTACATAGTTAGCCAATATTTTCGCCCTAGCTCTTCAAGGTTAGTTTGGACTCAGGACATGAAAGAACCTGTACTGCAACATCATATAACTGAGTGGTGTCCCACATTTTCTGTTCAAGTAGATTATGGGACCACAGAGGAAAGGGATTAAGGAGGTATAGCATGCCTGTTATGGTTTGTGTATAGTTATCCCTGCAGATCCACATGTTGTCTTGGGGTGCTTGTGGAATTTGTAATTGATTATTATGTGAATGGGTGCTGTGTCTCCCCTCAGGCAGGTGATTTGCATTTCAATGTAAAAAGAGAAGACAAATTAGCTGCTTGAGCTGCTGCTACCTCCTCCTTTGTTCTTGAGCTTGCCTGCCACCATCAAAGGTTGTTTTCTGCCATGTGCCTCTCCACCTTGGAGTTAGCTGAATATGGACTGAAACCTCCAGTGTCTGTGAGCTAAATAAACCTTTCCTTCCCTCATTTTGAATGTTAGGTATTTGTCCCAGCAACGAGACAAGAGTAACTAAGACAGTGCCTAAGGAAATTCACCTAGAGAGAAAACTATCTCTCAGGTTTTCACAGAGAACAAACTGGTCAAGCTGTGGCTGTGACTCATCCACATGGCTGACAATGACAAAATGCTGTGCATGGTTTCAAGGTAAATCCTAAGGGCATTTAACTGGACCTTGTCAGATACAAAAGTTACTTGTTTTATCATATAGATCTTCCTTCAACATGGTCTTAACCATCCAACAGAAAAGCTTAACCATAAGGCATAGAGTAAAGCCAGGTAAACATGCTGAGCTATAACAGGCTTAAGTCAACAACTTCTGCCAATGCCGGTTCTGCTAATAACCCTCTACTATTATGGAATATTGCACTATGCATATAACTACTTTCTCTTGGCTAAAGGAGAAGAAATATTTGTACCAATAGTGTTTAGAAAAGTTATCATGTCTGCATTTTGTACTCTGAGCAACTACTATGAAGACAACAATATGCACTGTATTAATTATTGTGGCTGTCCTACTTTTGAAACTGTCTCATTGTGATTCCTTATTAAGTATAGTAAATTTATACAAAAATCAATAAAGATGAACCGGACAGGTATATTCAGCACTTGTATCATATCTGGAATGACTTAGGATTTAAAGACTGTGCCTCTTGGGTTATGTACTTTCCTGCCCTCCTTTTTCTTGTGGATATGAAACTCGTCAGTAGCTAGAAACTCAGAATGTTTTAATATGGACAGTAAAGAGGAAGTGTTGCCCGCTCCGCAGGCCTGTATTACCTGTATTACCCATCAAACCCCAAGAAACATAGCAGACAGGAAGGAAGAGAAAACAAAGATTTACCTAAAGCTGGCTCCCTAAGCCACACCCAGCTTCAGGCCTCAAATCTTTTGTCTCCCATTGTTTAAGTTTGTGTGAAGGAGGGAGGAGAGGAATTCCATGATAGAATAAAAAAGCAGGTTTGTACCCTCCTTTATCTTTGGACCATTCTTGCCCCCTCCCCACTATAAAAGTGAAAGACTTCCTTCCTGGACCTGGCACCTGAATATTCCTTTCATAAAGATACCAATTTTCTGACAAACGTTTTATTTATCTATTCAATTATCTGAGCTGAAGAGAGGAAGGCTTAGTTGTTTATGCTCTAAACATGAGGAAGTTGGAGAAATAGTTTATCCCTAAAAGAAAAAAAAGTATTTTGTAAAGATCCGTTTCACCCTGTGGGTTGTAAAAGCGGATTGCCTGGTTCATATATTCCAGAGTCTGAGCATAAAGAGAAGGTGCAAGGATGAATATGTCAAACTCTGTCTTATTCCCTTAAATTGACCAAATATAAAAAGTATTGTCATAAGCAAAAGAATTGACTTTAATAGTGATGAAATTGGTTCTATCTTAATTATTACATTTCTTCAAAAATTAACTTCTACATACCCGTGAACATAAGATTCCATACACAATGGCAGTATTTTGTACATAGCCAAAATAGCTTCATAATAAAGGGAATAAAATTCAATGAATAATCAAGTATGTTTAGATGCAGAAAGTTAAGTTCTTTCTAATATACTCCTTAGTAAATTGAAGCCCTTTAAAGCTAGTTGAAAATAAATTTTCTTTTTAATTTATTTGCCTAAAACTTCAGCTGTATAATTAAAATCACTTCCTTTATTAATTAAAGACAGTCATATACATACTTCCTGCCAAAAAAAGTGAATCTTCACTGACACTGCCCAGGATTTTAAAATCATTCATTCATTCATTTGGTACAGGGTCTCACTATAAAACTCAGACTCGTAGTGATCCTCCTGTCCTAGCTTTCCCAGTGCTGGGATTATAGGCACGTGCTACCACTCCTGGTTTTGGTGGCCAGCTTGACTGTGTGGCCAGTATGGCATATAATATCTGGGATAGGTCCTTGTGCTTGCCAAGCAGGCACTTAGACCATGAACTACCTTCCCAAATCCCATAGAAATATTTCAAATTAAGAATTCTATAAAGCTTTGTAGCGAGATAACAGGAGGCAAAGGAGAATTAACTTGGTATGGTAACATCTTAAAACATCACCTTGAGTTACTTACTTTGGAAGTAAGTTTCACTGGTCAACCTACAACCAGCATTTCATCCCTGCTTGCATACAGCTGTGAAACCTGGTACCTATCACAAGTAAGAAAATATCTTTTCTAGGACCAATTATTTAAAAAGTAACCTAATTCAACTGAAATCAAAAATTTTTATCTAAAGAAAAAAAAATTAAATGATTTTTGTCTATGTTCTGATGTAAGACCTGAGATCCTAAATAATTCTACAGCTTAATAAAAATAAAATGCGCCGGGCGTGGTGGCACATGTCTGTAATCTCAACACTTGGGAGGCTGAGGCAAGAGACCAGCCTGGGCTACCAAAGTGAGCTCAAGGCCAGTCTGAACTGCATAGCGAGACCCTGTCTCAAAAAGACAAAATAAATAAATAAATTTAAAAATTAAAATAAATAATTAAATAAAAATAAAATGCAAGCCTAAGGATTTAGTCAATGGCCCGTCTTTAGCAAGGGTTCCTACATGTTTGGAGCTTTTATTTCAACAGCCAGTGTTGCACTCATAAACTCAGCTTAAGCATTGCATTGATATTATTCATATGGTGAATTTCAGAATCAAATCAGGTTCCTGAGTATCACAGCTCTTTAAGCCTTTAGTGAATCTTGATTCTATGGTTTGTGTCTAGTTCCCCCAAAAGCCTCATGCAGTTATTGGGCAGACTTTTCCAGAGGTTGTGGTTGATTCATGATTCAGTGCAGGGATTATGGGTGGGTGTAAGTGCTGCTAGTACTGTGGGCGTGAGTGCTACACCGGCTTAGAGCAGATAACCGGAATGTTGTATAAGAAGGGAAAGGCTTGCTCCCTCTCTCTGCCTCTGTTGCTACAGTTGCTGCTCCTCCGTTTGCTTTTTGCTATATTCTACTGCTGTGAACTGTTACCATCTTCCATGTGCCAGTCTACCTGGAAGCCAGCTGAATATGGATTGAAGCCTCCACTAACTGCGAGCTAAATAAACCTTTCCTTCCTTAATTTTAGGTGTTGGGTATTTTGTCCCAGCAAGGAGACAAAACTAACTGATGCTAGAATTATTCCACATCTATAATTTCATGCTCCCTTGTTGTGTGCCCTGAAAGCTAATTTGCAATTCCAACTACCTGTATTCCCCTCTAGATGATCTCCTTTCATATACTCCAGTGTTCTCTATACTGCCTTGCATCTGACAGAAATTCAGTGAATCACTTTGTCAGTTCAGTCAGAATCTCGAGTGTGAATTATTTGGCTGTAGTTACCTCTCATTTTAAGAAACACCTATAATCTTTAAAAAACAATTTAGAAGACACTTCTATAAAACATCACTGTTTCCATTGAAAATCTCCAGTGCTTTTCTGAGATAAAATCTAGGACTGATTTTGCTTGAAAATTCCAGCCACATTGACTCGTGGGACCTTGAGTGTTAGAGTCCAAATGCTCTGCCTCGATTCCAAAACTAGTGGTCTCAACTGTGCTCTTGTCTTTTTGTTTGCAAAAAGCTTTGCTTTCTTCTGAAATGTCAGCTGATTCAGAGTCAGAAGATTGGAGTAATAATTAGTAAAGATTGTTCCATATTACATTGTTTTCATGTTTGAGAATCATTCCACATACACAACTATATTCTGGCTATGAAGTCAGACACCCCTCATACAAGAGATAGTATGCCAAATTCCTCTAGGAAGTCCGCACATATCAAAGCGTTATTATTACTCTGAGATGCTGACATTGCCCACTTTGCTTATTCTGTGTTCAAAACTAAAAAAAAAAAAAAATCTATATTTGAAAATACGTTCTACTACTAGAGTTAAGCATGAGTCCCTATTCTTTGAACTCTAAGCCCAGGTGAGAAGAACTTTCAGTTTACATAATGACACCTGCCAACTCGTTTTGCTGCCTGGCAGGCTAGGATGAGCAGAGTTATAAAGCTACACCGACACTTGGCAAGAAAACCACCATAATCAATTAGGAATATCTGCCAAGAAAATCAAGCCTACAATGCTATGCGTTATCCAGCTTGGGCCAGTCACAGTGTGTACAAGAGACAGTTAATACAATGTGATTGTCGATCTCATCACGTAGCATCTGAGAGCCTAACTTTACTCAGTTTAAACTCCAAGGCCAGAGTCAAACATAAGTCAAAGATTTAATCTTAGGCAAATGAATAATGAAAAGTGCTTTTATCTGGCCTTTTTAAAGATGTGATTATTTAATATTTCTCAAAAAGATACAAAAAGTAATGTTTCTCAACATCAAAGTTAAAAAGGTTCTAAAAGATGAAATGCATAGTTTTTTACAATGTCTGAATTTTCCACGTGATTTTTTTTTCTCTTTATTGCCATAGGCAAGCAACACCTAAAACCATTAGTATAGTTAGAAGGACAAATTTGTTTCTCTATTATAATAAATTCAGGGTTAAGAACAGCCCAGGCCAGACTCAGGGACATGGATCGTACGATGATTCCTAGAGCTTCAGAGAAAGCAAGTTTGGGGCATGGTGTGCTAAAAAAATACTGTGAATGTTCAAGAGGGTTTTTGCTAGCAACTTATTACAGAACAAGGCCTATTGCCAGTAATTGTCCTGAAATTACCACCCTCACTTCAAACTCACTATTCTTGCCACTTCCTGAAGCCTTTCTGAAAATCTTTCATGAATGTCTTTAGTTACTCTGTCATGGCTGCCACTGTGTCCTGAATTGACTCAAAACATGTACTTTGCATGACCATTCTGAAGTGGGGGAAGATCCACCCAGTGCCAGATCCAGTGAATACAATAATGAGGACATATCATAAAGATTTCGTTTGACAGAAATATTTTGAATGGACTCAACACATATAGGCATTCATGTAAAGAAACTTCCAGAACTGCTTCAGAAAGTTGCCAGTACAATGGGATAAGTGTGATAGTATAAAAGGGAGTATTTCTAGAGAAGTTAATGGCAATGCATCTTTTTACTATCTAATTTTCTTTTAATTTAATCGTTCCTTATAGTTTCTTTATCAGACCTTGTATTTAATTTCTCTCCCTTCCAAATTATGAAATATGTTCACACCTAATTAGGCACTATGTGCCTATATAATTTACATTTAAGTCTTTCAAATTTCAAAATATTCTCCTAGCCTCACAACTAAGAGCATGTTATTTTAACCACAGTAGTTTTATGGGGGATGGAAGCAGTGAACTTCAAAGTACCTAAGCAAGTTTGTTTAATACAACACTAACAAAATGGTGAAAAATACCCTATCATAGTTTCTTCTCCAGATGACAAATGACTTTGTAAGTACACATTAGGCAGCTTCATAAATCCCTTCAATTTGGATAAAGATAAACTAGCAGCAAGATGATCTTTTCTGCACAGCATGTTTTTTTGAAAGACGAGATTGTGGCATGCTGCTTTGGTTGGGCTTGTGCTCACTGCATAACCCTGGCTGGCCTGAAACCCACAGTGCTCTTACCTCCGCCTCTTGAGTGCTGGCAGTACTGGTGTGGACCACCACACCCAGGTACATCTTCTCTCAAGATAGAAACAAGGCTTAATTGACTCCAACACCAAAATTTATCAATATGGATCTCTGTTCTTATTGGGGAAATATAGCAAAAAAAAATTTTTAGTATTTAATATAGGTCTCACTACACAGATCAGACTCATAATGATTCTCCTGTTTTCAGCCTTCCAAGCACTGGGATTAAGGCGTGCACCACCATCCCTAGTCTCAATCACTATCCTAGTGTGCCTCAGGGTCGGGACCAGCAAGGCATGCCAGGGATCGAACCTCACTCCGTGTGTCTGCCTAAACAGGTGCTTTAATCCACTGAGCTATCTGAATGGCCCCAAAAAATCTTAAGGAAGGAAATGTATCTATTTTTAGATGGATAAGTTTCAATAGAGAGAAGGACAGAATATAAGAAAAAGTACTTCCTTAGTTTTTATATGAACACAACATACTTATTGAGGGAAAGAAAGCTACTGTCCTACAGAGGAACAGGAGAGGGGGCCCGAGTAGGTGATCCCCTGAGAATAAGTACTTCTCTAATGCTTCATCTTTAAGAAATTCCCATGTCTGTTCATCTAAGGGACACTGAGGACATAAGCAGGTGGCTGCAGGCTGATTCTCCCACAGAGAGGTTGATGCTTTTCTTCAGTAAACCACTGTCTGCCTTTGAAATATCAGCATGTATCTACTTCAACTGGACTGTTCCCTCATTCATTAGTGTTTTATCAGTTTCCCAATAAAGTCTATAGTTTATTGAAACTCATAGATTTGAATCCAGCAGCTGTTGAGAATTTGTCATGTCCCTTAAGTTAGGAATATGATCATGTCAGTACCATGGCTGGGGTGCAGTCACCTGATTGCATTCACTTTGGGTGACACAACTTCCCAAGGGCTATTTCAAGCCAGTCACCTGTGAGCCAAACCCTAACTGAATGAGATTTCCTCCCATTCATGTGCTCCTGACTGTTTTCTCAAATCAGAGCCTGGTTCAGATTTTCTGTAACTGGAGGTCTGTGGCTTCAAACAAAATAAAGAGAACAAAGCTGATTGAGCTTCCATTTTCTGCAGAATAATCTACTAAAAGTTGCATATTACACAGATTTACTCAACTGTTTGTATAAACAACAAAGAAAGAAATCAAATCAAAGACAATGAGCATTGTTATTTAGGCTGTCTTCTAAGTCCTTGGTCAACATCAGGCTAGAAAACAATTTTGCATTAATTTAAGTTCTTTTCTTTTTCTACTTTATCTAGTTTCTCAGCATCTGGTGCTCTTATCAGGATAATCCATACCCACCTGCCTCCCATGCTGTAATAATTCAATAACAGAGATTTTTTGACCACCAACCCTTCCTTGCATTGGATTCCAGAAATTTAGCCTTAGCCTAGAAAATTCTCCTTCTGCTTAGTTTTATAAAAGTCCAGACTCTGTAGGCAATTACATGCCAACAGCTTCTGGCTTTTTCTCTTTTCAAAATTCATTTAGTGTTAGAACATGAAAAGCAGGTGGTTTCCTTCAATGCTGTGTAAAGAATGTCTTCTCTACCTGCCGGCTGCTGCAGGATCCTAGGCTTTGATAAAATATCCAGAAGGAGGATTATATGAGAGTCCCACGAGCCACCTAAAAGCTTCTACATCTGCAGTAGCACTTACTAAAAGCTTCTGAGACTCAAGTTAAGGTTAAGTATACCTCTCTTCTATTCCCGGATAATTTCGTTTTATACAACTTTTATAAAGCACATTATCTATCTACAGGGCTTTCCATTAGAATAGAAAATTCACAAACAAATTTTGCGTAACACTCTGTCAAATATAATGGTTAAATTGTAGTTTTTATTGTACATGCAGAAATGTATTCAACATTTCATGTCTTCTGTTGTAACATGTACTTTTTGTGTTAATTCTTTATCAAAAATTTATGAGCCTACCTTACAGTTAAGTCTTTTGTTAGATGCTTAAAAAGAAAGGATGAAAACTAATTAACAGTCTTCCTTTCACGGTGTTACAGTTTGTATCTAGTTGTCCCACCAAAGTCTTCTGTAAATCATGGGGCTGTCAAGTGCAGACTCCAGGAGTGAGGCCAAAGGACCAGGGGAGGGCTTCAGGGGTGTGGTCAAGGGGGTGGGAACTATTAAACTGACAGCATGTGCTGTCAGAGGTCCCCTGCCAGATGTCAGTCTCTCCGAGATATGAAGGAAATCATCCTGGCCAAGGCAGCCTATTGTCTCGAGGTCTTGCTCTATAATTCAGGCTGCTTTAAATTACGAAACCTCTATTACAAATTGGGCTGCTATAAACATAGGTGCACAGATATCGCTATGGTATGAAGTTTGTATAACCAAAATGTCCATCATTTGAAGAATGGTTAAAAAAAATGTTGTATTTTTATACAATGGAATACTACTCATCCATAAAGAATGATAAGTTTGAAGACTTCATATATAAATGTATGTATATTAAACATATACTCATTAGTTAAATAAACCAGACCTATGTGTGTAAATATCGTATAGTCTCCCTAATATAAGAACTTTAAAGAATAAAACAAGAACTTAAGGGCATCACACAGCTGAATGTGTTATGGATTAAACAACGAAGTGACTGGAAGCAGACAAAGCAGAAAACATATCAATAGCAAAACCATACATTTGTGTACACAGGATGAATCAGATATTGGTCTCAAGAACCTTCAGAAGGTCCAGCATATTGACCATAGCACAATGTAACGCTAAAACCATGTTTGGAATACATGTCACTCTTGTCTTTTTGATATGTACTGCTCCTGGTGTAAACTCAGTTACTTTCATTCTCTCTCTCGAGAGTAGTACTTGAAAATAAGAGACTGGGACAAAAACCATATCCTTGACAGGCTACAATTTTGTATTTCCTTGAATTTCCAAATATCTGTGTCAAAATTGTGTAACTGCTTATATCACATTGTATGGAAAGTTATTAGAATATCAATGATGGTCAGAAAATATCATTTCCAAGCTAAGTCAAAGATATTTGATACTCAGAAAGCCAGTGATGATAAGCCCAGTACCTATGTTATAGAGTAAT
>PVJA010048896.1:0-13995 GCA_004027025.1 Myocastor coypus
AGGCTGGCCTTGAGCTCACTTTTGTAGCCCAGGCTGGTCTCGAACTCACATCGATCCTCCTGCCCTCAGCCTCCCAAGTGCTGGGATTACAGGCGTGTGCCATCATGTCCGGCTTAGCCCTGCATTTCTTGTTTTTTTGTTTGTTTGTTTGTTTGTTTGTTTTTTGCGGGACCAGGGCTTGAACTCACAACCTTTCACTTGCCATGCAGGCACTTGCACCATGGAGCTATCTCCCCAACTCCTTGTGTTTCTTTTATTCTTAAACAATGGGTCATTTTGAGGTGCAAAACAGAGGCTTTCTCCCTGATAGAGACTGTCTAATCCATCTCTCCATTTCTTTTTTTTGGGGGGGGTCTTTTTCAGACAGGGTCTCTCTATGCAGTTCAGACTGGCCTTGAGTTTACTTTGGTGGCCCAGGCTAGTCTTGAACTTGCACTGATCCTCCTGCCTCAGCCTCCCAAGTGCTGGGATCACAGGCATGCGCCACCATGCCTGACACACCCTTTCTTTTTGAATTTTATTTACTTATTTATGTCATGGCCAGCTCAGCCTACCCTGGGGGTGGAGCTGGCATAGCATGTGGTGCTCAAGATCAAACCTCAGTTCCTGTGGTTGCCTAAGCAGTTGCTTTAGGCCACTGAGTTTCCTCACTGGCCCCCTGTCCCTTTGTTTTTTGTAACAGAGTGTGGTTTTGTTCGGGCGTATGTGCTTGTGACCTTTGGGGAAGGCTAGACCTCAGCCTCAGGAAGTGGCTCTTGTTTAATTAAATCCAGAGGCTCACACAGTTGAGGTACTGCACTAACTTGTGTCAAGAATTTGCATTTCAAAAAATATTCACATTTCCAACACTGAATGGGGATCACTGGCCTAAGACAGTTGAGCTATTCCATTCTCTTGCTATTCATTTGCTTAGGAATGACCATGCAGTATAGTTCTGGACAGGGAATGCTGAGGCACTATCTGCCGGAGAGGGATTCTGAAGCACCTGATGTAATGAGTGCCCTGTCACTTTACGGCACGGTGATATTTGCAGAAGCTGTGGCAGCTCTCTTGCTTCCATGAGGTAAATGGCTGACATATTGAGGATAGTCAGAAGAGAAGGGTGACTCTAGATTTCAGATGACATTATTATTATTATTATTTTTTCCAGAACTAGGGATTGAACGCAGGCCCCTGCACTTGTCAGGCAAGCACTTATTCTACTGAGCTATCTCCCCAGCCCTCAGATGACATTATTATAGATTAATACTCAGATCAATAGTGGGACTTTATTATCTTCAAGAAAGTTTGCTGCTGGGTTCCTAGACCAGAGCAGAGTGTGGGACAGGTCTGGCTATTTTTTCCAAAGATCAAAAAAAGAAAAAAAAAAAAAAAGAAAGAAAGAAAGAAAGAAAAAAAGAAAGAAAGACAGCCCGGCGTGGTGGCGCACGCCTGTAATCCCAGCACTTGGGAGGCTGAGGCAGGAGGATCACTGCGAGTTCGAGACCAGCCTGGGCTACAAAAGTGAGGTCAAGGCCGGACTGAACTGCATAGTGAGACCCTGTCTCAAAAAGACAAAAAAGAAAGAAAGAAAGAAAGAAAGAAAGAAAGAGAAAAGGAATTTTAGGGGAGGTTGGGGAGATAGCCAAGTGGCATAAATGCCTGCCTGGCAAATGTAAGGTCCTGAATTTGATCCCTGGTACAAAAAAAAAAAAAGATGGAAGGAAGAAAAGAAAGCCAAAGGAGACCAAGCACCCTGAGCCCTGTGTGGACATTGAACTATTGAACTGAGCTTCACGTTTATTGTTTTTTATTTATTTTCTTTTTTTGGTAGAATCAGGAATTGAACTCAGGACCTTGTGTACTTGCCAGACAGGCACTTGTGTCCCTGAGCTATCTCCCCAGCTCCTGAGCTTTAGGTTTAAATAAAGAATGAAATGGAGCAAGGGTTAGAGGTGCATAACTAAGCTATGGTGGCCAAACTGTGCTCTGGCTGATTGTTGTCTACCCCGGTCAGCCCCTGCCAGGTCCTGAAGGAGTCCGTGTTGTTTCAGAAGAAAATTCAGTTCCTTCTTGAGATGATTGCTCCTGCTTGGGATCTGCTGCTAACCTTTTTCCTGGCAAGTTTAGAACAACGAGACTAGAAATTTCTAGGTGATGCTACAGTGGTCTGAAACAGGGCATTGTAAAAGATAACTGCTGACAACTTGTGCATCACAATGTTCCTACAAATCTTCAAAATTCTGACTTATTGTTAGTGCCCTCAAACTTTGCAGAGGAACAACAGAGTAAGTCAATCCACCTTGTATGGTTGTAGAAATAGTATATCAGACTTTTTCAGATCACATAAGCAACAAAATGTGCTCTCCTGAAAGGGTGGAGAAAATTTTATTTGACTAGCCTGGTTTATGCTTCTAAACTATTGTGCCCCAGAGGAGGTGGTATTACAAAGTTTTCTCGGAGATAGAGTTTGTGGCAGGAGAAAACAAACAATGACAGTAACCTAACAATGACAGGTTTGTAACTTTAGCCATCTGGTCTGCCTCAATCAGGTAAGGAACCTCACCTAAGAGGAGGTAGGTAGCTAGGGATAGGTGCCACAGGTCAGGGAGTGAAATCCCAGTACAGAAAGGGAGGGGGGTAGGAAGCGGGAGAGGAGAAGAAGCTCTGGGGGAGGGGTGCGTGTGCCATTTACTATGTAAATATATGTAGCATTTAGTAGGCATAATGCATTAGAGGTTACCCAGTGGTCACTCCAGTGGTACTCTTTTTTTTTTTGGAATTTTTTTGTTTGTTTCAGAGGTTTAGTTTTTTTTAGAATTTTATTTTATTTATTTATTTTTTTTCTTGTTTCAGAGCCTTTGTTTGTTTATTCATTTTTATGACCAGCTCAGCCCGCCCCAAGGGCAGGGCTGGTGCAGCATGTGGTGCCGGGGGATCGAACCGCAGTCCCTGAAGCCGCCCAAGCTTTCACAAGCAGGGGCTTTAGACCACTAAAGCCATCCTGCCAGGCTCCAGAGCTTTTGTTTGTTTATTTATTTTTTTTTAAAAAAATTTTTATTTTATTTTATTTATTTATTTTTCTTGTTTCAGAACCCTTGTTTGCTTATTCACTCATTTTCATGGCTGGCTCAGCCCGCCCCGAGGGCAGCACTGGCACAGCATGTGGTGCCAGGGATCGAACCGCAGTCCCTGAAGCCACCCAAGCTTTCCCAAGCAGGTGCTTTAGACCGCTGAGCCATCCCGCCAGGCCCCTGTTTATTTATTTTTATGTCCGGGCGGGCAGGGCTGGCTAAGTATGTGGTGCCGGGGATCGAACCACAGTCCCTGCAGCTGCCCAAGCTTTCCTAAGAAGGCGCTTTAGACCACTGATCCATCCTGCCATGCCCTCTAGTGGTACTCTTGGATCCAACTAGCCTTGGTTACCCCACTGAAGAATGCCCTTGGGTTTATCGTGTCCTCAAGGATAAAGATTAGAACAGGGTAGAAATTCTGCTAGGTCAAGCAAGCAGTACAAGATTATGGTGGGGTAATACAAAAAGAAAAAAAGTATTAATACTTTCACAGGGTCCGGCAGGATGGCTCCGTGGTCTAAAGTGCCTGCTTAGGAAAGCCTAGGCGGCTGCAGGGACCATGGTTCGATCCCCAGCACCACATGCTGCACCAGCCCTGCCCTCAGGGCAGGCTGAGCCGGCCATAAAAATAAATAAGCAAACAAACAAAAAAAGTTCTGAAACAAGAATAAATAAATAAATTAATTTAAAAAATACTTTGACATATTTCCAAAAGCCATTTCCCAATGCCATATTTTAAAATTTCTTTCAAAATAGTTATTTTGGGGCCTGGGGGGATGGCTCAGTGGTTTAAAGCACCTGCATGGGAAAGCTTGGGCGGCTTCAGGGACCTTGGTTAGATCCCCGGCAGCACATGCGGCACCAGCCCTGCCCTTGGGGTGGGCTGAGCTGGCCATAAAAATGGATGAGTAAACAAATAAAGGTTCTGAAACAAGAAAAAAACAAATAAAATTTAAAAAAATTCAAAAAAAAATAGTTATTTCGATTTTGTAAAATCCTGAAGAAAATTATGATGCAGAACAACTTTTTTAATTTTTTGTCTTTTTGAGACAGGGTCTTGCTATGCAGTTGAGGCTGACCTTGAGCTTACTTTTTGTAGCCTAGGATGATCTCGAACTCGCAACAATGCTCCTGCCTCAGCCTCCCAAGTGCTGGGATTACAGGCATGAGCTACCACGCCTGGCTCGATGCAGAACAACTTTAAAAAACATTTTAAACTGGGTGTGGCTGTGCATGCCTATAATCCCAGCACTTGGGAAGCTGAGCCAGGAGGACTCCAAGAATTTGAGGTCAACCGGGCTATATAGTGCGTTCAAAGCCAACCTGAACCTTGTCTTAAACACTACCACCAGGGCCCGGCAGGATGGCTCAGTGGTCTAAAGCGTCTGCTTAAGAAAGCTTAGGTGGCTGCAGCGACCATGGTTTGATCCCTCAGGGCAGGCTGAGCTGGCCATATAAATAAATAAATAAACAAACAAAAGTTCTGAAACAAGGCAAAAAATAAAAAACAAAACAAACAAGAAAACCACTACCACTTCCTAACAAAAGAATCTCACAATGGGTTGGAGAGCTCACAAAGGTCAGGTGTGGGTATATATTAGCTTGCTGCCTGGGAAAGTGAACCCTTGAACTGGGCACAGGAAATGACCTCAGAAGGCTAACCTTTTAAGGGGCCCAAGGCTGCAAAGCCATCAGTATTTGTTTTACACTTCCTTCATCACTGGAACAAAATAACCAGCACCCCCAATTTAAGGAAGAAGAGGTTTATTTTGGCTCACATGGAGGTTTCAGCCCACAGTCAGCTCTGGGCCTAAGGCAGGTTGTTATGGCACAGGGCATGCTGGAGAACAGGCTGCACCTGTAATGGAGGGAGAAGCAGAGAGGTGAGAGGGGAGCTAGGCAGGGAGAAGCTGTAGAAGCCCCTGTGAGGAGGCCCTAATTTTCAACAGCGATGGCCTAAAATGTTCCTATAATGCAAACATGTCCAGAGGTCCTACCTGTGAGCCCATGTGATAGTAGGGGGACGGTTACATAAAAGCCATAACAATATCTTTCATTGGGGGGCCCAGCGGGATGGCTCAGTGGTCTAAAGCACCTGCTTGGGAAAGCTTGGGCGGCTTCAGGGACTGCGGTTCAATCCCCCTCACCACATGCTGCGCCAGCCCTGCCCTCCAGGCGGGCTGAGCCAGCCATAAAAAATGAGTGAATAAACAAAGGTTCTGAAACAAGAAAAAAAAAAAATAAATAAAATAAAATAAAAATTCTTTAAAAAATGGGGCCTGGCGGGATGGCTCAGTGGTCTAAGGAACCTGCTTGGGAAAGCTTGGGTGGCTTCAGGAACCGCAGTTCGATCCCCGGCACCACATGCTGTGCCCGCCCTGCCCTCGGGGCAGGCTGAGCCAGCCAAAAAAATGAGTGAATAAACAAAGGTTCTGAAACAAGAATAAAAATAAGAATAATAAAAAAAAATCTTTCATTGGGCAACTGTCAAGAGTGATCAAAGACTTTATTTTTTAACATTTTTTTTTTTTGCAGTGCTGGGGATTAAACTCAGGACCCTTAGCCGGGCGTGGTGGCTCACGCCTGTAATCCCAGCACTCGGGAGGCTGAGGCAGGAGGATCGGTGCGAGTTCGAGACCAGCCTGGGCTACAAAAGTGAGCTCAGGACCAGCCTCAACTGCATAACGAGACCCTGTCTCAAAAAGACAAAAAAAAATAATAAATAAATAAATAAATAAACTCAGGACCCTGTGCTTACCAGACAAGTGCTACTGAGCTATCTCCCCAGAACCCAAAACTTTATTTGTTTACTTCAATACTAGGGATTCAAATGCACTGAGCTGCATATTCAGCCTTTTTTTTTTTTTTTTTTGTCTTTTTGAGACAGGGTCTCTATGCAGTTCAGGCTGGCCTTTAGCTCACCTTTGTAGCCCAAGCTGGTGTTGGACTCACATCAATCCTCCTGCCTCAACCTCCCAAGTACTGGGACTACAGATGGCACTACCACGCCCGGCTTCCAGCACTTTTTGTTTTTTATGTTTATTTTTTATTTATTTATTTATTTTTTAAAGAGAGAATGAATTTTTTTTTTTTTTTCCTTTTTTTTGGCTTTTTGAGACAGGGTCTCACTACGCAGTTGAGGCTGGCCTTGAGCTCACTTTTGTAGCCCAGGCTGGTCTCGAACTCACACTGATCCTCCTGCCTCAGCCTCCCGAGTGCTGGGATTACAGGCGTGCGCCACCACGCCCGGCTAAAGAGAGAATGAATTTTATTTTTTTTAATTTTTTAAAGTTTTATTTATTTATTTATTTTTTAAATTTTATTTATTATTTTTATTCTTGTTTCAGAACCTTTGTTTGTTTATTCACTCATTTTTATGGTCGGCTCAGCCCGCCCCCAGGGCAGGGCTGGCGCAGCATGTGGTGCCGGGGATCGAACTCTGGTCCCTGAAGCCGCCCAAGCTTCCCCAAGCAGGCGCTTTAGACCACTGAGCCAACCCGCCGGGCCCCGATTTATTTATTTTTAAGATTTTTTTTTTTTTTTTTTTTTTCCTGTTTCAGAACCTTTATTTGTTTATTCACTCATTTTTATGGCCGGCTCAGCCCGACCAAGGGCAGGGCTGGCGCAGCATGTGGTGCCCAGGATCGAACCTCATTCCCTGAAGCCGCCCAAGCTTTCCCAAGCAGGTGCTTTAGACCACTGAGCCGTTCCGCCGGGCCCTGTTTTTTATGTTTAGACAGGGTTTCACTAAGTCATTATGTTGCCCAGGCTACTCTTGAGCTTGTAATCTTCCTGCCTCAGCCTATTAGAGTGCTGGGATTATACGTATGCACTAATATATCACCATTGTCCTTTTCCTCAAAAGTAATGTTCTAAAAAGTAAGCAAATTTTTAATTTTTAAAAAAACAGTGTACTATTCAGATAGGAAACTAAGACAGCCCTTTTTTGAGTGGGTGGGGGCGTGGTACCAGGAATTGAGCTCAGAACCTTCCACTTGCCAGGCAAGCTCTCTTTTTGTAAAATTTTATATTTATTTATGTATGTATGTACGTATGTATGTATGTATGTCTTTTTGAGACAGGGTCTCGCTATACAGTTCAGGCTGGCCTTGAGCTCACTTTTGTAGCCCAGGCTGTTCTCAAACTCACACCAATCTTCCTATCTCAGCCTCCCGAATGCTGGGATTACAGGCATGCGCCACCACGCCCGGCTCTATTGCCAGGCAAGCTCTTATTCCATTGAGCTATCTGCTCAGCTGCAGGGCTTGATCTTTTAATTACAAGATCCTGAACATTGGACAGAACAGTTCTCAGAGCCCTGTACATAGGCTCCTTGCAAAAGTTAGAGCAGGTTTTCAGTAGGACAGCCTTGACTTGATGATGTTAGTCTGGGTGTGGAATCCCAGTACTGCACCTCAGGACCCATGTATAGAAATTCTCGTGGGTTTTCTTGAGATTTGGACAGTACGAGAGGACACAGATGCCAAGAGCAACTCGCTGTTGTGACCTTTGTCAGGATGGCTCACCCTGCTCTCTCCAGGTGTCATTTTATTGTTTTTCCCCCTTTTTCACATCCTAAACGCACTCCACAGAGCCAGTTTCTCCTTCCTTTCTCCTTTCTCAAATAAATTTGACCACTACCCTGTGCTCCTTTTGTTCAGTTCTTTGTTTGAGGTGAGAAGACCCTGGAATCCAATTTTAGAGGGAGAGGCAAGCAACTCAGAATCCAGTAACATTTAGTTAGTGAGCCTCTTTTATTTATTTATTTATTTATTTTTTTTTTTTTTTTTTTTTTTTTTTTTTTTTTTTTTTTTTTTTTTTTTTTTTTTTTTTTTTGTCTTTTTGAGGCAGGGTCTCGCTATGCAGTTGAGGCTGGCCCTGAGTTCACTTTTGTAGCCCAGGCTGGTCTCGAACTCGCACTGATCCTCCTGCCTCAGCCTCCCAAGTGCTGGGATTACAGGCATGAGCCACCACGCCCAGCAACTAGTGAGCCTCTTTTAGAAGGGGTTACCTGATAACATTATCTTCATCTTCCTGTCACTGGCTAGCATGAGTCCTTGCTTTTAGTAATAATGGAAATTAAAACAAAAGCACAAACTTATAGGACAAAACTTTACTTAGCAAGTACGAGAAAATGGTAAAGGGCTTAAATGGGAAGGGGCTCCAGTTTGAGTGGTTGGAGGGGCGCACTGTGGTGTAGCGAACCAGAAAGTTCCCCTGCCAAGACAGGCCAGCTTTTAAGGGTTAGCTGTTGGGCTGGCACATGGCTGACCATTGTTGTGATGTTCTGGTGTCGGTGCCGAAAGAAACGACGAGAAGACCTGATGAAGATAGCTGAGAGGACTCACCGAGGCTTGTCTCTCTCGAAGTGAGCCTCGACCCACAGAAGAATCTTACTTTTATTGAATACCGAAGGACAGCCTGTAGAATTTGCATAACTGCTTTGGGGAATGCAGACTAGAGACCACTGCTTCTATCACCATTTACCTAACATCAGGTTAATACAAATGCTAATTGAAAACATCCCAAGCAGGGGAGGAGGCAACCAGTAACATCCCAGGCAACAGAAGAGACAACAATCAAGGAGCCATTAGAATAAACAGGTTATCTGCTTCCTTGAATCCAGGTTTCAGGAATCCCCAAGTAACCCCCTATAGCTGTTCTTGGGCTTTATTGTTCTCTACTTAAGATTATCTCTACAGACCATTATCTCAGTCAAGGCTTCCTAGTTCTGGAATCCTCACTGCTTGAAGACAGCTCTATTCTCACAAAATGATTGATCTCTGTTCCTGGTAGTTACAGTCACAGCCTCTTGTCCTGGGATGTAGGTTGTGGCAGGATACAATTTATACACCTATAAAGTTATGGGGAAGAGCAACTATTCAGACTTTATTTTTTATTTATTTATTTTTTTAATTTTATTTTTTTCTTGTTTCAGAACTTTTATTTATTTATTTACTTTTATGGCCGGCTCAGCCTGCCCTGAGGGCAGGGCCGGCGCAGCATGTGGTGCCAGGGATTGAACCGTGGTCCTTGAAGCCGCCCAGTGGTGCCGGCGATTGAACCGTGGTCCCTGAAGCCGCCCAAGCTTTCCCAAGCAGGCGCTTTAGACCACTGAGCCATCCCGGCGGGCCCCCTGCCTTTAATTTCTAATAAGGCCTATCTTCCCTGCCTAGAATCTACCTTTCTGTACAAGATGACCATGAGCTTAGGGCAATAGCTAGAGACAGTAGGTGTAACTGAATTTGGTTGTTGGTAGGTTTTCCACGGTATTGCAGCAGAGAAACAGGCAGAAGGAAAAGGGAAAGGTGCTTTATTTTCTTGGAGGACATGGAGAAAATTCAGGGAAGATAAGGAATTCTCTGAATTGGAACAAAGGGAGACTGAGGCTTTTATGGCCTTTTACCAGGGGTGAGATTTGAGGAGGATGTTTAGATTTACCTGTGGAGCTGATTGGGGCCTTCCCTGAGGTGGCAGGACAGGTGGAAAGAAACTACACCCTGGGCTGAGTTGGAAAAGCAGGAGGTGGTCTTTGGGAAGATAAGCTGTTGCTTTAAGGGCTTCAGCCATATTACATGACCACCATAATGATTCAGCAATTCATAATAGGGCCAGAACCTATCAGTTGTCTTATCTTGGTGTCCTTATGCTTGAAGAGGGATAAAAATATGTAAATTTAGGATGACTCAATCTTGTTTTGCCAACTTTTAGACCTGATACTCCCTCAGTGACCAACATACCCATACACAGAGATGTGAATCAGTTTTATTATGGTTACACAGGAGAGAAAATGACGGCCAAGTTTTGTTCTGTTGTTAGCTATCTATTCGGTACCACAGGCTATAGTTTTTTTTGCAAAAAGGTGCTTTTAAATTTCTAATTGTGGGGCTGGGGAGATAGCTCTGTAACACAGGTGCCCGCCTGGCAAGTGCAAGATCATGAGTTTGAACCCCAGTCCTGAAAAAAAAATCTAATTGTCTGAGAAATAAGTACAAATCATGTTTTGATTGAACAAGTTATGAGCTTGGGAGACCCCTGTCCCTTGTTCCTACAGTGGCTTCTATGTCATGACTGTGCTGTTACCGATTTAGGCCTTGTCCAGGTTATTAATATCCTGAATAAAGAATTAAGCTGTTCTTCCTGATGAAGAGAACAAAACTTTGGGAAACCAAAACTTAAGACCAAGCTAGACAGCTTTCGCCGTGTAAGCAGCTGTCTTGTTTCGCTTCTGGCTTCTTGGGCACCAACTGCCTCAGGCCCGGTCTGCTCAGCCACACTCTGCTCTGCCTCTGTAACTGAGCCTGTCTGTTCCCACCTAAAACAAAGTGTGTGAAACAGCCCCAATCGGGGCTCAGGTCTTTGGAGAATTTCTCCTGAGCCTGATGACAAAATAGTTTCGTTCCCTCCACTTCTCTGAGTGCCTCTTGTATGTTTCCTTCCGCTAAATCTAAAAGTGCTGTAAGAAGCCAGAAGGAGCAGTTTGCTAAATCACATATTTAGTGAAAGTGAAAGCACATTCCACGGGGTGCGAGCAGGCGGGGTAGGGGGTGGGGGTGGGGCGGAACAGCTCACCGTCCTGAGGAGGCTTGGTGATAAAGGCTTTTTTATTTTAGCAGTTTTACTTTTATTTATTTATTTTGTCTTTTTGAGACAGGGTCTCTATGCAGTTCAAGCTGGCCTTGAGCTCACTTTTGTAGCCCAGGCTCATCTCAGACTTGATAGGTTCTGGCCCTAGTATGAATTGCTGAATCATTATGGTGGTCATCTAATTTGGCTGAAGCCCTTAAAACAACAGCTTATCTTCCCAAAGACCACCTCCCCCTTCTTCTCCAACTCAGCCCAGGGTGCAATTTCCTTCCACCTTCCTGCCACCTCAGGGAAGGCCCCAATCAGCTCCTCAGGTAAATCTAAACATCCTCCTCAAATCTCACCCCCGGTAAAAGGCCCTAAAAGCCTTAGCCTCCCTTTGCTCCATTTCAGAGAATTCCTTATTTTCCCTGAATTTTCTCCGTGTCCTCCAAGAGAATAAAGCCCTTTTCCCTTTTCCCCTGTTCCTTCTGCCTGTTTCTCTGCTGCGACACCACGGAAAACCTATCAAAACTCACACCAATCCTCCTGCCTCAGCCTCCCAAGTGCTGGGATTACAGGTGTGCACCACCATGTCCACCTCTGATAAAGGCTTTAAGCTTTAAGATTTATAGTAAGATGGAACAATCGGTCTGAAGCCTCTTCCTTGCCAATGAGCAGTTTGGTTGCTCTGTCTTCTGGCAGGCAGTGATGTTTCTGACTTTCTGTGGCATCCAAAATTCCTGGTGGTGCTGGTAGGGTGCTATTGAAGACCACTGTTTTCATGCCCAGAGAATTGTTGTAGGCAGCTGAATTAGATAGAAATATTACAGGCAGACAAGGTCAGGTCCTCAAGGAGACAAGACAGAAGACAAGGTGACTTTACAGCTTTGCAAGAGGCAGACACCCCTGCTGTGGGCCAGACCTTAAGACAAAAGAAGAAACAAGTGTAGCCACAGACTTCCCAAGAATGCTCATCAGGGATTGATATTTTAAATTGGTATCAATCACCTTAAAAGAGCCTAAATGAGTCAATCACCCAACCCCCAACAGGAAGAGACCCTGTTCCTTATGCAAGCCTGCTTGCTATGTGATGCCCCACTAGGCATTGGCTTTAATCAATTTTACCTGAGCAATGGTGCTTGTACCCTCATTGGCTGACCATAGCTTTGTCCCTCCTCATGCCCACGTAAGCGAGTTTCCATCTTAGACCTGCCCCACCGCATGGTTTTATACTATAAAAGTCCGTGGAAGAGACAGCTTTCTGGGGATCACCCATTTGGGACCCACCTCTTGTCCCTCTCTCAGACAGGAGCTTTCTTTCCCTCAATAAACATGTTCTGCTCATAACCTCCATTTGTTCCTAAAATTCATTCTTCAGTTTTAGAGAACATGAGCTTGTCCCAGATACTTTTCAAGTTGAGATGTTAGTTTTCCCTATATCTTTGGAGATTCCCTGTTGGAGGTCATCCACCCCAGATCAGTTTTTTCTCCCTGCATCAGAATTACTATGTAAGAGCCGGTAGCACAGCCCGCGCGTCTGCCGCGGGTAAGCTGCCTGTGCCCCTCTGCCCCGCCTCTGCGTTCCTGCGACTAACTTCCTGTTCCAGTCCCGACAGAGTCCCAGCCGGTAGCACATGCCGCGCGTCCGCCGCGGACCTCATCCGCCGGGATTCACAGAAGCTAGCAGCCAGAGCTCCAGCACAGAGTCAGGAACCTCTGTAGAGGAACCAGCTTGGAGTCTCCAGACCAAACGCCCATAGATACAGCATAACGCCACCAAAGTGCAGAGGCCGCTTCCATACAAAATGATAACAACAAGGAGTAGGAGGCAATCTCAGGACCCGTGCCCACCCAAACCAAATACAGAAGACACTATCATGGAAGAAAATAGGAACCATACAGATGAAACCTCTGAATTGGTAGCGTCTGAGGCAGACACACAAGTGCAGAAACTTATAGAGCAACTGAGATCAGAGAACATCTGAAGTAAAAAAAGAAATACATGAAGCGGAAAAACGGCTGGAGAAACGTACAGAGGACATTAGAGCAGAAATAATATCTAAAGTTGACAAAGACATGCCTAATTCAATAGCATCCCAAGTAGGGGAACAACTACACAAAAGTAGAAAGGAGAACAGAACAGAAATAATCTCTGTATTAGAGAGAGAAAGGATAACCATAATGACAGACTTCAATACGATTAAAGAAGACATCGATAAAAAATTAGAGGAGAATAGAAAAATGATGGACTCCCTGATGGAGCAATATAGGAAAGACATAGATCGCATGAAACAGTTTCAAAGAGATATACAAGAAAATAAAACCTCGAGCCGGGTGTGGTGGCTCACGCCTGTAATCCCAGCACTTGGGAGGCTGAGGCAGGAGGATCGTTGTGAGTTCGAGACCAGCCTGAGCTACAAAAGTGAGCTCAAAGCCAGCCTGAACTTCACAGTAAGACCCTGTCTCAAAAAAAAAAAAAAAAAAAAAAAGAAAATAAAACCTCGATCACAAGTTGGCAGAACCGAATGAACGAAAATGAAGATAGAGTTTCAAACCTTGAAGACACAGTTGCAGCCAGTGAAAAAGTAACAAAGGATCTTTTATTTATTTATTTATTTATTTATTTATTTATTTATTTTTGGCTTTTTTGAGACAGGGTCTCACTGTGCAGTTCAGGCTGGCTTTGAGCTCACTTTTGTAGCCCAGGCTGGTCTCAAACTCGCAGCGATCCTCCTGCCTCAGCCTCCCAAGTGCTGGGATTACAGGCGTGAGCCACCACGCCCGGCTAAGAAAGAATCTTTTAAAAACAAGCAGAATGCAGGAAAATATAATTCCTCATCTGCAAGACGATGCAAAAATGAAAACGTGAGATTAATGGGAATCAATGAGAAAGAAGGAGTCAATACAAATGATATAAAAGGAATATGGGCAGAAGTAAGAGCAGAAAACTTCCAAATTTGAGAAAACAATCAGACATTCAGTTAACTGAAGCCTACAGAACCCCAAATAACATCAACCCAACTAAAAACACGCCAAGACACATAATAGTCAAGATACCAGAAACCCAGCTGAAGAATAATATACTAAAAGCTGCTAGAGAAAAGAAACAGATCACATTTAAAGGAAAACCCATGAGAATAACAGCGGATTTCTCTTCACAAACTATGAAGTCAAGAAGAGCATGGAGCAGAGTGCTTCAAGTCCTCCATGAAAACAATTTTCAGCCGGGCGTGGTGGCTCACGCCTGTAATCCCAGCACTTGGGAGGCTGAGGCAGGAGGATCGGTGCGAGTTCCAGACCAGCCTGGGCTACAAAAAGTGAGCTCAAGGCTAGCCTGAACTGCATAGCGAGACCCTGTCTCAAAAAGACAAAA
>PVJA010048897.1:0-13994 GCA_004027025.1 Myocastor coypus
AGGGTCTCACTGTGCAGTTCAGGCTGGCCTTGAGCTCACTTTTGTAGCCCAGGCTGGTCTCGAACTCACACCAATCCTCCTGCCTCAGCCTCCCAAGTGCTGGGATTACAGGCGTGAGCCACCACGCCCAGCTTCACCCATGTGTTATTTAGAGATATATTGCTTAATCTTCATATATTTGGAAAATATATTCAAACTATCCATTCCTGATTTCTAGTTTTAAAACTTTTGTTAGTTGATGCATGGAATGGCCTCAAAGAAATATCAGATATTTATCATTTTAAATTTGTTTACATATTTCTTTATGGGCTAGGATGAAGTGTATTATGTTAAATGCTCCATCAGGAATGTGTTGTGTGCTAGTAGCTTACGTAGTCTACAAAGGTCAACTATATGCACTCCAGCAATGAAGTTTTGGAGTTCAACTGTGTCTTTACTGACTTTCTGCATTGTTTTTCTGTTCATTTATATTAAGGAAATGTTAAACTCTCCAACTATTAGTAAGTGGATACAGCTTCAAGACTATGGTGTTAAGTAAAATAAATCAGACTTAGAAATATTCCATTATTTCTCTTGAGTGAGAAGCCCAAAGGGTAAATAAGAAGAAAAAAAAAAAAAAGAAAGAAAGAAAGAAAGAAAGATAAATTTGGGGAGGTAGAAAGAACTTGTTCAAATAGAAAGGGGTAGAAGGAAAGGGGAAAATAAAAAAGGGGAGGAGATTTCAACACAATAGAAAAAGAAAGGAAAAATTCTTAAAATGGAGTTTCTGTAAATGGGAGGGGAAGATGGATTGGAGGGAAAAGAGAGAAATGGGAAACAGGAATTAAGATACATGCCCCATGGTGAATGTGATCACTGTGTCGAAAAAATAAGCAGTAATAATTTTTTGATTCTCCAATTATAACGCTGAATTTTTCAGTTTCTACTTACAATTCTGTCAGGTCTTATCCCGTCATTTGACACTCTTGTTAGGCATAGTATGGTCATTGTGTCTTTTGGAAATTTGAACTTTTAAGTTTATACAAAACTTACCTTTATCCTTGGTAATTTTCCTTGTTATTACAACAAATACTGTGAAATTCGTACCACTTTGTTAAGTGAAATGCTGTACAACTTGTAATTTTTGTCTATTTTAATACACTCTTTAAAAGAACTCATGAGCCGGACGTGGTGGCTCACGCCTGTAATCCCAGCACTCGGGAGGCTGAGGCAGGAGGATTGGTGAGAGTTAGAGACCAGCCTGGGCTACAGAAGTGAGCTCAAGGCCAGCCTCAACTGCATAGCGAGACCCTGTCTCAAAAAGACACAAATAAATAAATAAATAAATAAATAAATAAATAAATAAATAAAAGAACTCATGTACATAAAATTAATGTGTCACTTTCTGTTTCCTTTCTATTCGTGTTGACGTGGTGTACTTCTTTCTTTTCTTATGCATATGGGTGTGTCTGTTTTTGCATGTAAAAGAGGTTTCTTTCAGGTACCAGTTTTTTAATCCACTCTGAAAATCTGGCTTTCATTTCCCTTACTTGACATTCAAAGAAGTTAGTAATATCTTTGGACTAACAAATTCCATATTCACTACTGATTTCTCTTTGTTGTCATTGTTGTTGGCATTTAATTTTATCTTTCACAATTTATTGGCTTTTTGTGATTTTTAGCTGAGCATTTTGTATGATTCCAGTTTTTATCTTTTCTTTTGATTTGCACTGTGCATTTATAACTACTTCAAGTCTAATCAAAATGATACTATATGGTTACACAGTCAACACAGCCACCCTTTCATAAAGTAATCCAGTTTCCTTGTATGATTGCTGTCCTTTATTTCCCCTGTACATAACATGAATATGTATTAGAATTCATAACTATAAATATGCTGCTGCTGTTATTCTTAGCACAATGTTGTTTTTGTAATCAAAGATTAAAAAATAAACTGTTTCACATTACTTTTATTTCTAGTTGCTCTTTCTTTTTAAGTGTGGGTCCAAGTTTCCCTGCTTCATGTTCTGTGAGATATCTGGATCTGTGATTTGGAGTGGGTCATTAATTTGAGAGAAATATCCAGTCATTATTGTTTTCCAAATACTATTTTTTTATTTATCATTCCGATCCTCCTGTAATCCTGTCAACTTGATTGGCTGGACATCTGCCTGCGGTTATAGCACATTTCTCAGTGTATCTGGGTGGGTCTCAAGGGTATGACCCTGAGTACTATATTTAATCCCTTCCTTCTTCTCTTTCTTGCTATTACACTTTCATAATGATCCCTTGAATATTCTGTTTTAATGTTTTAAAGCTTTGGTTTTTGGCTTTTCTGTTTGAAAAATTTCTATTGCTATTTCCTTAAGCTCAACAATTCTTTCCTCAACTGTGTTTAGACCAGTCTATGAGTCAGTTCATCAAAGACATACTTCATTTTCTTTGTAGTATTTTTGACTTTTAAAAAATGTTTCCATATTTCTGTTAACATTATCCACTGTTCTCCTACACTACGTACCTTTTCCTATTAAAGTTACATACTGGCCAGCTTTCCTGTTGATGGACAAAAATACCTATTTGAACCTGTTTGGTCAAAATACCAATCACCCACACCTTAATAAGGAGAAGTTTCCTCTGCCTCAGAGCTTCAGAGGAAGCTTTATTCTGCTGCCTGCTGCTTGAAGGCAGAAACATCAATGCAAAAGGGAGTTGTGGAACAAAGTTTCTCAATTCATTCTGGCCATATAGCATAGCAAGAAAGAGAAGAAGAAGGAAGGGATTAAATATAGTACTCAGGGTTATACCCTTGAGACCCACCCAGATACACTGAGAAATGTGCTATAACCACAGGCAGATGTCCAGCCAATCAAGATGATGACCCTATTTAACTAGCATGAACCTTTTTCCTATTAATAAGATCCATACAACGTTCTAGTCTCACAAACACTTATTTTGTAACTTACTCTAACTCTGACACTCGTTTAGATTCTTCAGACTATTCTGATGGTTTAGTACTTCTTATACTTTTTGTTAAATAGTGAGCACAATATACTGTGTCAACAAATAGTTAGATATAGGCTCTAGTAATGGATATGTGAGGTGCTGGAGAGGGCGAGCAATCTATAGGTTTTCCATGATTCCATCTCATTCTTGGAGAACTGGCTCCCTGGACTTTGATTTCTCTAACGTTTCTCAGTTCTTCTCCAATCCTGAGGTAGGTCAGACTCCCTGAAGAGATCTGCTTGTGTGTGTTTCCTGTTCTCCACTTAGAAAACTAGAGGCAGTTGGAGCTGGCTATTGCCCTCCTTCTAGGTAAGTTAAGTTCTGCTAAAGCCTCCTCAGATCAGCCTCGTTAAGGGTAGAGAGCTCTGATGGATGCTGAGATGATTCCTTTCCCCTCATTTTGACAATAGTTCCAGGAAACAAAACCCACAAAAGTCAAGGGCATGATTGAGCCAACAAGGAATTCTTAAATCTCCAAGTGGTGCACACTGCACTTCCAGAAACTCAATAGTTGTGCAGGTTTTTAACCTGGCGCTAGTTCTTGAGGGGGTAGCTGTTGGTGGATTTCTGCAATGGGAAATAGGTAAGCTCTTTTTCTGGCTGTATCTGTCTAATTTGGAGAGCAGTGGTTTGATCTGATGCACATAAGCACTGTTAGGTTTTTCTGAGGAGATTTTGCTTATAAGTTGTAGTTAGCACAGAGTGACAACCTCTAAGCTCCTTACAAGCAAGACTATAAGAAAACTAAGACCCTGTGAAGAACCTAGGTGGTAAAAGAAGTGACCTACCAAAGGCCACAGCTGTACACAGGACATAACAGAATCTTGAAGCCACTGATCCTGAGTCTGAGATATTAATCTGTTTTGCAATAGCGTAAAAGGTTTGAAACTTGACTTGGCTGTTCTAGAATGAAAATGGCTAAATTTAGGTGCTGGTTCAGTTTCTGACATTTAAGAAATATACTACTGAGAGATAATTCTACTTGTACAGATCTGTATTACTTAAATTATGAAAATATGTACATCCAAATAGTTATTATGGTGAGATTTATAACAGAATAAAAATGTATCTGGAATATAATAAAAATTATGTAGTTTTAAAAAGGTGTTAAGGGCTGGCCAAATAGCTCAGCAGATTAAAGCACCTACAAGCAGGTGCAGAGGCCTCAGGTTTGATCCCTGGGCCTGCTGTGCCAGCCACACCCCCATGGTGCCCTGAGAGAGATTGGGCGTGATGGAGTGTGCCTGTAATCCCAGCTCCTGGGAGGCTATAAACAAGCAGAGCACTATGAATTGACCTAGTAGTGAGACCCTGAGTACTCTGTAGACCCTTCCCTAAATATGATAAATAAATAAATAAATAAATAGAAAAAGGTGTTAAAGAAAGCATGTCTAAGCTTAGTAGAATGTTCTTGATACTATATTAAATAAAGAAATCTAAGTACCAAATTACTTCTGTTTAGTGAACGAAGTATTTTCCAATCCACAGTAGCAGCCACTGAGCACTCACCGTATTCTAGTCCTGTTCGAAAGCTTTTCCTAAAAAAAAAAAAAAAAAGTAATGTTGATTTAGAAGGGTTAATGTTTAATTGTTTGAGCAATCTTATATACCTATATGTATTAATCTAAACTGATCTGATGATGAAAATATGTAATATAACCATTGTTAAATTTAAACAATAAAAAATTGAAACTTGAAGAAAAAAAAAAAAGCTTTTCCTAAAGTTCCCCGCCCCCATCGCTTTCACTAGTGCCCAGCCTGAGCCATCAATTTGCATTCGTTCCCGTGGAGTTAAGCGTGATCTCCACTGTGATTATTCCCATGTTCCCGTCTCTGCACACTCTTTCACTCCAGATTAGTATCAACTGCACCCTCAGGATTGTCATTTAGATGGGTGATTAGTATCTCAACTTCCAAACCTGAATTACTTGCTTTTTTCTCTGTTTTATTTAGAGAATAAAATAACAGAAAAAGAACAAGGAGGAGAAATAGAATAAATGCTAATTATGACATGGAATTTATGAAAATTCTATTTTGATAAATGCATATGATTAACTATTTTAAAACCTCATAATAATCTTTTCCTATGTACAGTTGAAGACACTGTAGTACCCGTTCAAGGGATATAAAAAGCTTACCTCTGACAAATTGAGTTGAAAATTTAGGATCATGAGTATCAGTTTTTGAGAGAAATATAAATGTCATTGTTCTCATGGTGGACTATGCCAGCAGACTGGGCACCAGCTGCTGCCCGTGCTGTGCCATGGGATTCAGTGAGTGGCTCTCCAGAGGTTTTCTGAAATGAAACTGCATGCTAGTTTAAACTCGATGTTTATGGGACAACAATGTGGAGAATAAAAGGCATGGAATACGAGGCAATTTATAGGAAAGGTATTTCAGCAGTGGGACTGGATGCAACGCCTTGTCAATGCAGGCTGCCATTCAACTTCATTCATTCAACACACAGGGAAAGGTTCATGTGCTTAAATCCAAGTCGGTAGATAAGTCTAGTTTGCAAGGTGTTTCTCGCCTTGCTAGAATACTCTCTTTTTTGTTGTTCTTTTTCAATAATTCCTTGCAGCTCCAGCTCACACAATAAATTGTTTGCTTCTTTATTGAAGAAGAGGGGGAGGGAGAGAAAATACCACTCTTTCAAGCCAATACCAAAGAAAACAACTCCTTTTGTGCAAAGAGAGATCGATAATGGTCTCTGTGTTCTATTTCTTGTTTGTGTTTTCTATTGATGTGTACAAAACCTAGACATTTGACATTAAGTGTTTCTTAGAAAAAAGAAATTGCAAAAAGAATAAAGAAAAGAAATGTCATTTTAATCATTCTTTCCCTGCCTTAAACGTCCTATTCTTGGCCAGTGTACATATCTCAACAAAAGGAAAGATGTTGACGCATATGTACATGCCAAAGCATTTACTAATATATAATATATGTCTCTTATTTTTTCCAGGAAAAGGAACGTGGATATGAAAGCTACCTAATTGTAATTCTTTAAGATCAAAAATTTTCAAGCATGGCAATTGTTTACACACGGCAATCTCAGATTTTCATTATCCTTAGAAAATGATTCTCTTGCTTTAAACAGGTGACTGGGCAGATGGAAGAGAATATTTTTTTATGGCTATCATCTTTCGTCCTACTTGGACTTTGATTGCTTTTGTACCAAACTGGGAATAGAAATACCCCACTCCATCAGAGTGCTTAGCTTCATTGTGGGTAGTATGTATCAAAAAGTCATTTTTTTCTTCAGAGACTCTAAAACAGCAAACCTACACCCCTAAATTGCTACCTTTATGTGTAGACCAAATTAATTAATGACTTAATAATCACATGCTGGCCAGGTAGCGGAGCAGGAAAGAGAAGAAGAGGTTGAAGAGTAGATATAGTTCTCAGGGTCATGCCCTTGAGACCCATCCAGACACACTGACAAATGCACTATAACCACAAGCAGTTGTCAAGCCAATGAAGATGACAACCCTGCTTAACTGTCATAAACCTTTTTCCTATTAATAAGATTTATAAGACTTTCTGGTCTCACAAACATTTATTTCTTTTATCTGATTCTGGCTCTGACACTTTTTTAGACACTTTAAACTGTTTTGGCATTTTAGTACTTTTTACATTTTTTGTTAAAAAGCAAGCATGAGTCAATAAATAGTTAGAAATAGGCTCTAATAATGGATAACTGAGGTACAGGAGAGGGCGAGCAATCTATAGGTTTTCCGTGATTGCGTCTCGATCTTGCATGTGTACATATTCTTGTATACATACATATTCACATAGGTATAGAGGAAATGAATGACAGCAATCGTATAAGGAAGCAGGATTACCTTATGGAAGGGTACTTGTGTTGGCTGTGTAACCACATAGTATTATTTTAAACTAGACTAGAACTAGTTATAAATGCATATTGCAAATCATAAGAAAAGAGAAAAACTGGAATGATACAAAACGCTTAGCTAAAACCACAAAAGTGTGAAAGACAAAATTAAATGCCAAGAACAATGACAACAAAGAGAAATCCATAGTTAATATTGAATACATTAATCCAAATATAGCACTATTTCTTTAAACATCATGCATGGGAAATGAAAGTATGATTTTTAGAGTCGATTAATGTCTTCCTAGATTTTAAATGGGTCTTCATTATAGTGAGCTAAAGTCCTTCCCATTCTTGGATTTGAATTAATACACTACAGCCGGGCATGGTGGCATACACCTATAATCCCAGCACTTGGGAGGCTGAAGCAGGAGGATCAGTATGAGTTCAAGACCAGCCCGGGCTACAAAAGTGAGCTCAAGGCCAGCCTCAACTGCATAGTGAGACCCTGTCTCAAAAAGAAAAAAAAATTAATACACTGCTGGTTTTATATATTGATATTGTAATATATATATATATATACATAACATTTTCATAGGATTATATAATTCATAAAATGTTCTAGACCTTTTGGAGATGGGAAACAGATCTATGGATGGAGGCGAGGGAGAGAGAAGGAAGAGAAAGGGGACATAAAAGGGATTAAGATGGAATATGTATATGTACCAACTGCCCAAAGTGAATGTTTTGATCATTCATTACAAACATGTACCAAAAAATAAATGAAACAGTATGAACTCACTTATGTTGTCTTATTTTAGAATTTAGGCTTTTATAAGATGTTTTAGTACTTAGAAACATTTTGATTAAGATATAATTTATTGGAAGTACAGTTTTCAACTCAAAATTAGTTGATAAATAGCTCTTGGATTAATAATTGTGAGTGTCATTTGAGCGTCTTTCTTATAAGTTGGAGGTAGAGAGTCATAATTGAAATATCCACTAGGAAGTGAAGATTTTACCTGAGCAATAATAGGTAAAAGGACAAAAACCCAGGGCATTTTTCTTAAAGATCACTTAGGGAACATTTAAAATTTTGTTTCCATATTAAGTGTAAGGCAGAAGATTCATCTGTTCAAAATTATCCAATGGTTGCTCAGCTTCAGCTTTCAGCATTTCAGCATTTCAGAAGTACTAAAAACAAGTACGGCATTTTATGTTGTGGAAAGACAATAAACTTGACTGAATTTGGCAAGAAGTAAAGATTCTCTCAGCAGATCTATGGGCAGTTCTTTTCTTTACTTTTCCCTTTATTGTTTACTGTTAAATTCATCTATGCAGTTCGTTTAAGCATTTATTCAAACTGTTTTATGACCCAGAATATGGTTCTCCTGCTAAAAGTAACATTGTATTTGAAAGGATGTGTATTCTATACTTGGTTGGTAGAGCGAGCTATTAAGCATCAATTAAGTCAAGATGATTAATAGTTTTAGTAACATTTTGAAGATGTGTAAAATTGTATTAGTTTCATAATGACTTGACCATTTCATTTTTATTAATTATTCCCCTAAGTGTATAGCATTATCTTTGTTTTAAAATATATTTTTATAGCATTATTATGTCTATTCCAGCCTTTTTCTTTTCACAATTTTCTTGATAGTATCTTTTCATTAATGTGCGTAGGATATATCTACCTTTTCATATTTAAAATTTGTCTTTTGCAGACAGCTTACAGTTGAGAGTTGTTTGGATACCTATGATTAATTTAATTATTAAAATGGTTAGTGTTATAGGTGGGGAAATGCCTCTAAAGCCATCTATTTCTAATTCTAAGAACCTGTGAATATATTACCCTGAATGATAAAAAAACTGCTTTGAAAATGTGATTAAAGACCTTGAAATCAATCATTATCCTGGATTGTCTGGGGGTAAGGTAATGAATTCTATTAAATCTTTTAAAGCAGACCATTTTTCTCCGTTATGGCCAGGAAGAGGTATAACAAATAGAAAATGTCTTAGCCACTTTCCCATCACTAGGATAAAGGACACACTCAGTACTTTAGAGAAAGAGAGGTTTATTTTGGCCCACAGTTTCAGTTGATTCAGTCCATGATTCCCTGTATCCATGGCAAAAGCAGCATGACAGAATGCCAGTGTCATGGGAGCAAGGGGAGTTCCTATTGCTTGAAAGCCAAAAAGCTAAGAGAGAAAGGCAGACAGAGAGGCAGTGACAGAGATAGAGATAGAGAGACAGAGACAGAGACAGAGAGACAATGAGAGAGAGGTAAGAGACAGAGAGATAGATACAGAGAGACACAGAGAGAGAGAGAGACAAAGACAGAGACAGAGACAGATAGACACAGAGAGATAGAGAGAGAGCCAAGAATAAGAACATACCCTTCCAGCTCCCATGCAATGGAAACACCTCCAGCTTCCACCTCTCAGCAGCATTCTCACTTGCCATCAGTTGAGTAAATGTCATCAATGAGTAAATATTCTTGTGAGAATAGGACCCATGTGGTCCAATAAGCTCTTGAATAAACGGACTATGTATTCCAGAATTCTTGAAGAATACAGAAACTTTACTGTTGGATCTAGTATAGTTTAGGTGTGGGGATGAGGCTCAGTGATAGACTGCTTGCCTTGCATGCACAAGGCCCAGGGTTCAATCTCCAGCACCACATGAAACAAAAGACAGTATAATCTAGGGTTAAACTTAGTACAGAAAATAAACTTGTAAAAAACATGAACTGATAAGTTAGCCAAAAGAAGCTTCCAAGTGAAATGATGAATGAGTGGCCTGGTTTCCCTTTCCTATTTAAGTAAAATCTGAATAGAGAGAAAAATTTAAGAAATAGCCTTGAAACAAAACAGGACTACAACACTGGAAATTCTCAATCTCTCTAAATTGAAAAAAAAAAAAAAAAGGCAAAAAGAGACTTGCCATCAGGAAATCATTCCATTAGTGAAAAAGGCAAGATTGTGTTGTATAACATCATACTAACATCTCAGAAAAGTGAAAGGTTACAAAGTATCACTTTAAAAATATTATTTGGGGAAATAGGAGCATAATTACAAGTGTTCTCGACCAAAACAGACTTTAAAATCTTGAGGCTTTCACTCTATCACTTAAGTAAAACACAAAGAAAAGTGGAACTGTCTAGGAAAATGTGTAGACATATCTTTTATAATGGGTTAAATACTTTTCAGATCATATAAATCACCTTTTTTAATGAGTTGAATTTTGTGACATACACAGGAGACCCACAGAATTCCTAAAATTTTATAATAATATAAATATTGCCAGACTGCATTGCAAGAGAAAGTGCAAAATGAAATAAGTGCTTTGCAACTTCTTAAATTCCATAATCAAGAAATGGTCTAAGTATGCAGTTATAAACACATTTTACCTTTTATATATATTTAAAAGAAAACCTATAAATTAGGTGCAGTGACACGCAACTAGAATCCAGTACTTGGGAGGTTGGCAGAAGGATTGCTATGAGTTCAAGGCTAGCCTGGACTACGTAGTGAGACCTTACCTTTAAAACACAAAAACATACCAACAAAGGTAGAATTTCCGAAGAGGATTATCCATACGGATTAAATCCAAATAGAGTTTGCTTAAGTAGAATTCTAGATTGTTTGGCACGTGTAAATCACTATAAATCATTTTCCTTAAATTTTCACTCTTTGTAGTAGTATTTTAAAGTTGTTATACAATGCATGTTATATTACCATATCTTTAGATACAGTTTTTTAGGTTGCTCATTTGCTTTTGACTTTTGTTGTTGTTCGAAGGCAAGGAAACTGTGTTCCAGACTGGATTCTCCCAGGAGCCTCATTCACACACTAGTACAATGATTCAGGTGATGAGATTGGGCGTTTTTACCTGATGAGATTTAGATGAGGATTTGTACTTCTAGTATGCAATAAACTGACTGTGTATACTGTGGCAATGAAGTAAGAATATTTTCCACTTCCAGGTAAACTTTAAACTTGGAGGATAGGACATATGGTAGGGGAAACCATAGCCACCAAAGATGTTCGTGTCTTAATTCCAGTGGCAATGAGTATGGCGTCATGTATTGAGAAAGGACATTGAAAATGTGACCAAGGCAAGTTAAGGACCTTGAAGTTTGGATAGTGTCCCTTGTTGTCTAGGTTGGACCACCTTAATCATATTTGCTATACAGTGAAAAAGAGAAGAAGGTATAAGAAAACAGTGAAATTCAAAACATGAAACTGACCAAACACATGACTTTAGAGATAGAAAAATAGAGACAAGAGCCACAAAATGCAGTTGATCTCTAGAAGCTGGGAATAACTACCAAGCAACACCTAACAAGCAAACAAGGATCCTCATCCTACAACCATAAGGAACTGAATTCTGTCAACATTTCAGATAGACACCCAAAAAAGGCTCCTTCCCTAGAACTTTACGCTAAAGAATTATACAATAATAACATTTTTCTTTTTAAACCACTAAGTTTCTGATAGTTGATGCATGCGATATGTAAATAGTGCAAGATCCGGGTGTACCTTTCGCTGGTTGTTACTCCCTATGTCCTTTGTTTACTGTTGCGGTATTTACACTTTATTTGCTTCCACAGTGCACTACTCTTGGAGTACTTCCTTTTAGAATTTCTTTTTAATTTTTTTCCACTGTAGATACACCTTTCTACACTTGTGTAAATAATTGCTATAGTTATTACAATACAAATGCTTAACTTTCTGAGTCCACATTCAGTGCTACAGTGTGCAATGTCATGTAAAAAATAGACTCTACTTATGCAGATCAGTATACTTCTGTCTTTCGTATTTCAGTTGCTAAATGTACTGTGTCTATATTCAATATAAACCCTACAATATTATCACTTTTAGATATATTTATAGATTTTTTAAGATATAAGAAAATGGCAGAAAGTAGACTTTTATAGTCATACAAACACATATCATTTCTAAAGTTCATCATTATTTTCTTCAACTTCATCTTAAAGAACTTCCTTCAGAATCTCTTGTAGAGCAGATCTGCTGTTACTAGTGTTCTTTTATCTGAAAATGTCTTTCCTTCACCTTCACCCTTGAATGAGGATTTGGATGTAGAACTCTGTGTTGACAGTTTTTCTTTCATCATTTTAATGATGTTGTTCTACTTGCTTCTGATCTGCACAGTTTCAGATTTAAAAATAAGTATTTGTTGACCCATATGTAGCATGTCATTTTTTTCCTGCTACTTGTTATATTTTATTTTTACGTAGGTCTTTCAGCTATTATATATATATTAAGATGTGTCTTAGCTTGCTGATTTTCTTGTTGGACTTCTAATATTTCACATCTTGAAATTTTGAATTTTTTCAAGTATAGGAAACTGTTATTAATTAGCTCTTCAAATACTTTTCTGAATCTCTTTTTTCCTCTCCTTCCAGAAGAACTTAATGTTTGATCATCAAAGTTCAGCATACTTTTCCTGTAAAGACCCAGATAGTAATTAGACAGTCTTCATAGGCATTTGCTGTACATCATCTTTTCTGCTTTACTTTTACTATTTTTTTTTTTCAGTATTTGTTACAGGGTCTCACAATTTGGTTTGGATCCATAGTGATCCTCCTGTTTTCAGACTCCCCAGCACTGGGATTACAGGTGTGCACCACCCCATCCAGACCTAGTTGCCAGATAAGCTGTCAGGTGCCAACATGCGGTGCTGGGGATCAAACCCCGGTCCCTGCGCTTGCCTAAACAGGTGCTTATTCTGCTAAGCTATCTTGCCAACCATCTTTTTCTAATCTTTAATGATGGCAGGAAAAAAAAACCATAAATCTTCCCATTATAATTATTTTGAAGTACACATTTCCATGGGAATAGGCAAAGTCACACTATCACGTGACCACGACCACCACTCATTTTCAGAATTCTTTCATCTTTCAAAACTGAGACCACCCCATGGAATGCCCTTCCATGCTCCTCTTCCCAAAACCCTGGGAACCATCATTCTATATTTCTGTCCCTGCGTATTTCCTACTCAGGTACTTCACCTATGTGAATTATTTCAGTCAGTATGATACTTTAACTTTATCTGTTTCATAACATGAATGCAATCTTTTCTAGCCTGAACGCTATTCCCTGGTCAGCCTATATCAGACATACATTCACAGGTGCATACCTGGGTTTTCACTTTTCAGCTACTGGAAATATTGTTGCGATGAACTCAGAACCTCTTTCTTTTTCAGTGAAACTTTAAAGATGAAAAGCTTTCTGACTTCTGAAACATGTTTCTAAGATTGTTCACTTGCTGTTTCAAACCTTATCTTGCTCTTTGTGCTTTGAGGTATTTCTGTTTTGTTTTGTTTTTTTTTATTCCATTCTTCCCTTCATCTTGTTTGTCCTTTAGCTGCTAGTTCTACCCAAAGAAAATTTTTTCCTTCAATTTCTTTCCTCAGTTCCACAATGTCCTTGCTGTTTTCATTCATTGTAAAAATATTTTGTTTCTACTTTATTGATGATAATTATAACAACCATTTAAAAATATTTGCCTTTATGTTCAATCTGTTTCATTTCAAGATTGTATTTGATCTATTTTCTTGATTTTGTATAAATGACATATGTAAACCCGAAATTCAATATAATTTTTTCTAGACATTATCTTGGAATTGTTTCTGTTAAATAATTTTGAACTATATTTTGTGTATCACAAATAGTAAATATTGGAGCTTCTGATTGCTGTTATTTATTTTTTTCAATTTTTTTATTGTTTAAATTTAACAATGGTTATATTACATATTTTCATCATCAGATCAGCTTAGATTAATACATATAGGTATATAAGATTGATCAAACAATTAAACATTAACCTTTCTAAATCCACATTACTTTTTTTTTCTTTTGCCCCTTCTTTTCTTTGAAAGTTGACATATTGCATATTGTCCTCACAATCATTCTATAGAGTGCAGTGTGTGGGCATGACCCACCTCCCTATTGATGTTGCATAGAAAAAAGAAAGAAAGAAAAAAAAGGAAAGAATATACTTCTCTTTTGACTAAGAGGAAGCAGATACATACACAGTCAAAGGTTTTGCAATTGTAGTGTGCCACCAGTGAAGCTTGTGATGTTGGAGGCTATTGAATCTAAGCCTCCTAAAGCTCATCTCACCAATCTAGCTCTGCGTTCCATGCATTGTAAT
>PVJA010048899.1:0-13991 GCA_004027025.1 Myocastor coypus
GAAAGGAAGAAAGAAACCAGTAACAATGAAAATACAGTTCTTGCCGGGCGTGGTGGGGCACGCCTGTAATCCCAGCACTCAGGAGGCTGAAGCAGGAGGATTGGTGCGAGTTCAAGACCAGCCTGGGCTACAAAAGTGAGCTCAAGGCCAGCCTGAACTGCATAACAAGACCCTGTCTCAAAAAAAAAAAAAAAAAAAATACAGTTCTTACACAAAAATGGTAGGATCTGAAGGAGAGTCATCAGTTGTGATAATGGTAATTGTTAGTGTCTCCACATCTCAAAATGCAGGGGAGAACTAAACACTTTTTGGGAAAGTAAAGTTTTTAGCAAAGCAAAACTAAGACAGTTTAGCGGGAATAGACTCTTGGTAATATAACTGCTGAAAGTTACAGTTCACAAAGAAGCAAATGGAGAGCAGAAAGAAGAGGCAAAGAAGAGGCAAGGAATAGGAAGCAAAATTATAAATGTGGAGAAATCTTAAGTAAATATTAAATACATAAAACAATAATAGCATGATGGCATGGACAACTACCAGATTCTCTAGAAGCAGAGGCAGGAGAATACTTGAGCACAGATCCAGGCCAGTCTGAGAAACAAGACCCTGTCTTCAAAAAATAATAATGTTGAATAATAAGAGTATGAAAACAAGTGGGCTCTGAAGCACAAAAACACCGACAGCAGGGGATTTTTAATATTTAAAGCATTCTAATGTGGCATTGTTTGGGAAGACAATAGGGATATTGCCTGAATTTAGACCTTGTTAAGTGTGAATGCTTAAACATTTAAGAGTATAGACTTCTAGTTTCTTTTTTTTTTTTGTGGGACCAGGGTTCGAACTCACGACCTTACACTTGCCCAGCAGGCACTTGTACCTTGGAGCTATCTCCCCAGCCCCTAGACTTCTAGTTTCTGAAAATGATAGATTTGGTAATTTTATTTTATTTATTTATTTATTTATTTATTTATTTATTTATTTATTTATTGAGACAGGGTCTCACTGTGCAGTTCAGGCTGGCCTTGAGCTCATTTTTGTAGACCAGGCTGGTCTCGAACTCACACCCATCCTCCTGCCTCAGCCTCCCAAGTGCTGGGATTACAGGCGTGAGCCATCACGCCCGGCAGATTTGGTTATTTTATTAAGGTTTCCTTAATGATTACTTAAGTATTGAAGAAAAACTGAGTAAAATCTTTCAAAACTACTTTAAAAAAGTTCCAAAGAGCTGAGGGACAGAAACTTCCAGCCAGTTTCTGTATGAACACTTGCAACTGGACAGCTAAGCAGAATGTTGGAATATGAAAGTCAATTTGCTGAAGGCATTGGCCTACACTACCCACCTAAATTTTGCTTCAGTGGCCACAGGGTAAAGGAAAAGAAGTCAAGGCTCAGGACCAACTTAGAGGAAGAGTTTAATGGGTGACCGTTTCCACTTTAACCGAGACCTTAAAGAACTACATTTACTGCAGAAGGGTCAACCAGAACCAAACCTGTTTTTGTTTCCAACAGTATTAGGGAGCTATACAAGAGGTGGCCTTGGCACTACTTAGAACTGTCCTGCTAAAAAGAAAGTACAAAAAAAAGTTTATTCCTGTGACAAGGCCACACTCCAGGTCTCATAAACTTACCCTTATTACCCATGGTCTGGATCACCCAACGAACTTCGTCATAAACTTGATATTCAGTGATTTCCAGACAGGTAGTAATTCAGTGCATGTGGCAGAAACAAAGCATACCGAGGACAAGATATCCAACCCGACAGTAAAATAGTCGGGTACTCAGGGAAGCAAGGAATCTTGAATTAGAGCTAGCTCAGAGCAGTGGGTTGATCACCAATTTGCTGATTATTATCTTAGTTGTCTGTACTCAGCAAAAATATTTTTAAAGATGAAAATGAAAAAAGTTAATTAATTAATTTATTACTTAATTTTTTTTTTTTTGTCTTTTTGAGACAGGGTCTTGCTATGCAGGTCAGGCTGGCCTTGAGCTCACTTTTGTAGCCCAGGCTGGCCTCGAACTCGCACCAATCCTCCTGCCTCAGCCTCCCGAGTGCTGGGATTACAGGCGTGCGCCACCACGCCCAGCAGAAAAAAGTTAATTTATTTTTTTAATTTAATTTTATTTAATTTTATTTTTTTTTCTTGTTTCAGAACCTTTGTTTATTCACTCATTTTCTTGGCTGGTTCAGCCTGCCCTGAGGGGAGGGCTAGTGCAGCATGTGGTGCCGGGGATCAAATCGTGGTCCCTGAAGCCGCCCAAGCTTTCCCAAACAGGTGCTTTAGACCACTGAGCCATCCCGCCAGGCCCCAAAAAGTTAATTTAAATATGAGTGAAAAAAATATACTTTCAGAGAAACATTTTTGTGTTCTTTACTAGCAGATCCTTACTAAAAGAAATTTTTAAAAAATATATCATACATAAAACAAAGGAAGATTTTCCCAAGTAGAATTCTGGTCTGATTTTAGTGAAAGAACCTAGAGATGTTGATAAACATGTGGACAAATTAAATACATATCGAGGCACAAAACAGTCTTAATAATTGTTGTAAGTGTGATTTGAAAAAGCAGTCTAGACCTGAAATGTCAGGGAACATGGAGCATATGAATTATAAACTCATACCATTCTGGAAGCAAGGTAAAAATGATTTTTCCAATTTTTACGCCTTTGTAAGTTAATTGTGCATGTTGTTATTTCTGTGGCATCCATTTAAAAAATAGTGTATGACTGCCTAACTTACACACTAGGAAAAGATGGAACTGGGATGATAGAAAAGGAAATAGAGGGCCCAGTGGGATGGCTCAGTGGTCTAAAGCGCCTGCTTGGGAAAGCTTGGGCGGCTTCAGGGACCACGGTTCGATCCCCGGCACCACATGCTGCACCAGCCCTGCCCTCGGGGTGGGCTGAGCCGGCCATAAAAATGAGTGAATAAACAAAAAAAGGTTGTGAAACAAGAAAATAAATAAATATTAAAAAAAAAGAAAAGGAAATAGAACCTATAAGGCACTGAAGGAAATAAAGGGGGCAAACCCCATCAGTGAAATTAATGGTTAAATTATGAAAGAATGCAGCTATATACCTTTTAAAAGAGATACATCTTTTTTTGTATTTTGAGGAAATGTCTACAGCATGTTCAGGGTCTTACTACTAGACTGGATTCATAGTGATCTGCCTGTTTACAGCCTCCCAAGAGCTGGGATCCTAGGCACACACCACTGCACCAGTCTCAATTGCTGTCTCAGTGTGCTCCAGGAGTGGGGCCTGCCATGCAGGGATCAAACCTCTGGCCCCTGTGCCTGATTGTGGGCACTTTAATCTGCTAAGGTATTTGAGCAGCCCTTAAAAGAGATATGTGTGAGGGCTGGGAAAATAACTCAGCAGCCTGGCAAGCACAAGGACCTGAGTCCTGAGTTCAATCCCAGAGAAAGGCGAGAGAGAGAGAGAAAGAAAGAGAGAGAGAGAGAGAGAACTGATTAACCAAATAAAAGTCAATAACAGATCTGAACAACACAGTTATCAAGCTGGATCTAATGCACTTCTAAGCATCTAAGAGTTCATACATCTTTTCATGCATACTTGAAATATTGAGCACATTCTAGGCTACAAAGCTAGTCTCAGCAAATATATTTATTTATTTATTTATTTTTTCTTGTTTCACAACCTTTGTTTGCTTATTCACTCATTTTTATGGCTGGCTCAGTCTGCCCCAAGGGCAGGGCTGGCACAGCATGTGGTGCCGGGGATCGAACCGTGGTCCCTGAAGCCACCCAAGCTTTCCCATGAAGGAGCTTTAGACCACTGAGCCATCCCGCCGGGCCCCTCAGCAAATATAATTAGTTTCATTCAAACTGTGTTCCCTGATCACAATGCAATTTTTATTTTTTATTTTTTAAAATTTTTAAATTTTATTTATTTATTTTTTTCTTGTTTCAGAACCTTTATTTGTTTATGTACTCATTTTTATGGCCGGCTCAGCCCACCCCGAGGGCAGGATTGGCGCAGCATGTGGTGCTGGGGATCAAACCACGGTCCCTGAAGCCGCCCAAGCTTTCCCAAGCAGGCGCTTTAGACCACTGAGCCATCCCGCCAGGCCCCACAATGTAATTTTTAGTAATAAAAACAACAATGAAAATGTTTAAAAAGTTGTTTGGAGTGTTTTAAAATACCCAAATAACTTATGGCTTGAAAGCAAGTCATAATGTAAATTAGAAAGCATTTGGAATTGAATGATGATTATACAGATATCAAAGCTGGAAAGGTAGAGATAAAACAGAATTATCTCTTTAAAAAGGCAATCAAAGAGGACCTCTCAAAATGAAAAGCATCTTCTCATGCTGGATAGGTAGAGAACCAATATTGTCAGTAAAAATACATTCCTTGAAGAACTAGGGAAAACAATACTAAACATTCAGAACAAAAAGAGATTCAGAATAACAAGGCAATCTGGGCAAGAAAAACAGCAGGAAGCATCACAATCCTGAATTTAAGTTGTATGACAAAACTAGGGCAGGGGAGATAGCTCGGTAGATTAAGTTCTTGGCTAGCAAGTGCAGGGTCCTGAATTCAATCCCCGGTACCCAAAAATAAAACAAACAAACAATGAAAATCTATACTGCTAAAAAGAGCATGGTTGCTGGTATGATGTCACAGGCCTCAAACCAATCCTTCATGAAATGAACAGAATACTGGTGGAACTCCTCAGGACCCACCCTCAACACCCATTTTTGTCTCTAGTCTCATAACCAGGCTTCAATCACAGACATCACCTAAAGGTGAAGTATATGAAGTGATCCATGAGGAGATATGTTATTCTCCCTAAGACCTTTTTTGAGTTTTCTGACTCTGATAAGCAGAGGCCTAATGAGAAAGCTTGGGAATGGATTTTATGAGTGTAGGATAATGGTGGGAAAAACATACAAATGGATCAGACTGAGTTTGTTGATATGGGCCCACTAAGTAGGGATTCTGAATTTAATGTGGTTTGTGGATAAAGAAAGGTGTTAATAGTTTATTTGGGGGCCCCGGCAGGATGGCTCAGTGGTCTAAAGCGCTTGCTTGGGAAAGCTTAGGTGGCTGTAGGGACTGCTGTTCGATCCCCGGCACCACATGCTGCACCAGCCCTGCCCTCAGGGCAGGCTGAGCCGGCCATAAAAATAAATAAATAAAAAAATAAAAGTTCTGAAACAAGAAAAAAAAATTAAAAATAATTGAAAAAAAGTCTATTCGGCTGGTAGGCAGAAGTGTGGCTCAAAAGATGGCCCACGGTAAATGAGTTAGTGATGCCTGGCATTCCATGGTTTACTATTTTTTTTAATTTTAATTTTATTTTTTTCTTGTTTCAGAACTTTTGTTTGTTGGCTTATTTATTTTTATGGCCGGCTCAACCTGCCCTGAGGGCAGGGCTGGCACAGTATGTGGTGCTGGGGATTGAATCGCGGTCCCTGCAGCCACCTGCAGGCACTTTAGACCACTGAGCCATCCTGCCGGGCCCCCTCCATGGTTTACTATTGATGAAGGGATTCAGAGGCTTAGGAAAATGGGAATGCTGTAGTGGATCTGTTGTATTAAACCCAGTTCTCTACATTTGGACTATTCTGAATACATACCCTTCACTAATACCTTGAGAAACAGATTTGTGAGGGGAACGCCAGCATCCCGGATGCGCCCTGCTCCTGGTTATCTTACTCTGTTTTAGTCACGGTTTTATGAGAGGAACAGATATAATACAAGGAATAGGTATAATACAAGATGTAATATGGCAGAAGGTGAAAGCAGTGATTCCTCTGCTACAGTGGATGGGGAAATCTTTTCCTCAGGCAAAATAATGTCATTAGCATCTAAAAACTCAACATCCTCAGCCTTCTCAGGATCCTCCCATACATCTCCATTCGAATTCTTGGGATTCCATTCTTTTCCAATCAGTGCCCTCATCTTTGCTTCAGATATTCTTTGAGGCTGAGCAGTTAATTTACATTGTAGTTCAGCCAATCAAATTATGAAGGACTGCATTTGAATGTCTGCAACCTCAGCCTTGTGGCTAAAAGAGATTTTCTGTCAGGACACACTTAGAAACTTTTACATTTTTATCTGAGTCTGGAGGTGAAAATTGTATCTTAAATCTCCTTATTTTCATTCTTAAGTTTGTCCACTGAAGCTAAGACCAACCAACTGGTGTTATTATATTCCATATTCCACCAAAGAGATTCAAAGTTTTCCTGCATGGACTCTCAATTCCCTACACCTCACAAGTGGTGAATGGATCTAAATGGCATGCTAGTTTAAAAATCTCATGCCAAGGAATATCAATATGCTTCTTTTTTTTTTTTTTTTGTCTTTTTGAGACAGGGTCTCGCTATGCAGTTGAGGCTGGCCTTGAGCTCACTTTTGTAGCCCAGGCTGGTCTTGAACTTGCACCAATCCTCCTGCCTCAGCCTCCCGAGTGCTGGGATTACAGGCGTGAGCCACCACGCCCGGCTTTCAATATGCTTCTTAATAGCAGAAGAGACCATGTTGTCTTTAGGTCTCATCAAATCTTGAAGCCAATTCCAGGAACTTTTAAAGCCATTAAAAAATGTCATAACTATACTCTGTTTCTCTAACGCCCCTTCTAGTAATCCAGGAGTAATTCTAGCACTTGGGGGAGGCTGAGGCAGAAAGACTGCCATGAAGTCAGCCTGAGTTACATAACGAAGGCCTGAACTACAGTGAAACCTTGTCTCAAAAGCAAAAGCAGTGTAATATTGGCACAGAAACAAACGTGGATTAGTGAAACAATAGAGTCACAGAAAAAGGCACGTGGGGTAATCTGCTCTTCTACAAAGTGGCAAAAACATGTTGAAGGGAAGATAGATTTATTTTTTTTTATTTTATTTTATTTTTTTTTTTTTGTGGGACCAGGGTTCGAACTCACGACCTCGCACTTGCCCAGCAGGCACTTGTGCCTCGGAGCTATCTCCCCAGCCCCGGGAAGATAGATTTATAACAAATGGTGCTGGGAAAATGTTTATCCACATTCAGAATAGTGAATCTAGACTCATACCTCTCGCCATGTACTAAAAAGTCTAAATGGTCCAAAGATCTAAAACTTAAAACAACCTACTCGAAGATAAAAGTTAAACTCTTCAAAACTTAAGTATAGGCAAAGATTTTGTGAACAAAACCCCAATGACAAGCAATAACATCAAGATCAGAAAATGGAATCAGATCAAGTAAAAATTCTTCTAGATAACAAAGGAAACAACCAATAGAAGAGACACTCTGTAGAATGAGAAAAAAAAAAATGCCAGCTATGCCTAGGATAGAACACTAATATGTAGAATATATAAAAAACTGAAAAAAAAATAGATCCCTCAAATAAAAGACCTAATCAAAAAATAGGCAATTGAAATGAATAGACACCTCTCAGAAGTTCAACAACTGACCATTAGAAAAATGAATATTCAAATAACAGTGAGATTCTTTCTTACTACAGAAAGAATGGCTGTCATCAGGAACTCAAACAGCAACACATCCTGGTGAGGCTGTAGGGAATAGCAAGGAACTCTAGAATGTTGACCAGAATATAAAATAGCACAGTCAGTAAGGAGATTCTTCTTCAAAAAAGTAAGAATAGGCCTGGCGGGGTGGTGCACGCCTGTAATACAAATATTTTGTACACTGAGGCAGGCGAATTGTTGAGAGTTCAAGACCAGCCTGGACTACAAAGGGAGCTCAAGGCCAGTCTCAACTGCATAAAAGGATCCTGTCTCAAAAAGACCAAGGAAAAAAAAAGATAAAAAACTAAAAATAGAAATTTAATTCAGCCCAGCTATTTCTTGTCTAGATATCTTCTCAAAAGAGTTAAAGACATTATGGTACAGTAATACAAGCACACACATGCAGATAGCAGCAAAACTCATGAGAGACCATTTTTCTTGTACCAGGGATCAAATTTGGGACTTTATAATTGCCAGGCAGGTGCTTTTGTTGCTGAGCTCTCTCCCTGGCCCTAGCAGTACTACTTATAATGGCTAAATCTTAAAAACAGCCCAAATGTCCTTTAGCAGATGAACGCATCAAGAAAACATGGTATTACCACACAATGAATCACTACTCTGATAAAAAGAAGGAAAAACTTGACTCATTTATAGGAGAGTGAGATCATAATGCTAAGTGAAATAAATCAGATACACAAGCTTAAATATCTCAAGGTGTCCCTTTTATGAGAATTCACAGTATAAATAAAGAGCAAAAATAAACAAAAAAATAAAGAGCAAAATGAAAGATAGCTAATAGGAAACAGAGAGCTAGAACTTTTTTTAAAAAAAGTAACGCTATCAGGAGGATGGAGGAAAGAAAGGGGAATGATAGGAAAAGGAATTTTTTTAATAACTTTTTTTTTCTTGTTTCAGAACTTTTTTGTTTATTTATTTATTTTTATGGCCAGCTCAGCCTGCCCTGAGGGCAGGGCTGGCGCAGCATGTGGTGCCGGGGATTGAACCGTGGTCCCTGCAGCTGCCTAAGCTTTCCTAAGACCACTGAGCCATCCTGCTGGGCCCCAGGAAAAGGAATTTTTTAAAAAACAGCTCCAATGTGTTATGTATATCTACCAATTCTCCACAACAGATATAATATTATGTACTATAAACATCAATTAATTAAAAGGAGCTAAAACAGATTCATATAATGTAATTATCATGTACTACAAACATGAGCTAATAAAAAAGCACAGCAGGATGAAATGTCTTATTAGAAACTAAAATTCAATGGTTCAATTATCTAATTAAAGAAGTTAGACAAGAAATCAAGCCTAAAGAAAGCAGAAGTAGATATGGGGCTACATACCTGAAGCTCCAACTTCTGGGAGGCTGAGGCAGGAGAATCATAAGTTTAACACCTGCCAAAGCAACATAGTAGATCTTGCTTCAACATGAGAAAAAGATGTAGGGATGTAGCTCAATGGTAAAGTACTTGTCCAGCAAATGTAAGGACCACCTGAGTTCAATCCTTAGTAATGAATAAAAGCTAAAAAAGCATAATAGGGGCTAGGTAGCATGGCTCAGTGGTCTAAAGCACCTGCTTAGGAAAGCTTAGGCGGCTGCAGGGACCGTGGTTGGATCCCTGACACCACATGCTGCGCCAGCCCTGCCCTCAGGACAGGCTGAGCTGGCCATAAAAATAAATAAATAATCAAACAAAAGTTCTTTTTAAAAATTTTTTATTTATTTATTTTTTTTCTTGTTTCAGAACCTTTGTTTATTCACTCATTTTTATGGCTGGCGCAGCCCACCCTGAGGGCAGGGCTGACACAGCGTGTGGTGCCGGGAATCAAACTGTAGTCCCTGAAACCGCCCAAGCTTTCCCAAGCAGGTGCTTTAGACCACTGAGCCATCCTGCTGGGCCCTAAACAAAAGTTCTGAAACAAGAAAACAAACAAACAAACAAACAAATAAATAAATAAATAAAAACTAGAAAAGCATAATAATCTACATGAGGCCACCAACTGATGAAACAAAGAACAAGAATGCAATAGAGGGCTGGCCAAATAGCTCAATGGATTAAAGCACCTGTAAGCGGGCATAGGGGCTGGGGGTTTGATCCCCAGTCTTGCTGTGCCAGCCCCACTGGGGCACACTGAGAGGGCAAGTGAGACTGGGCATGGTAACACGTGCCTGTAATCCCAATTCTTGGGAGGCTAGGAACAAGCAGATCACTATGAGTTCAATCTAGTAGTGAGACCCTGTATAGCCTGTAGACCCTTCCCTAAAAAATAGAATGTAATAGAGACTTATAACTTTTAATAATTTATTTATTTATTTATTTATTTATTTATTTTTTTGTCTTTTTTTTTTTTTGAGACAGGGTCTCGCTATGCAGTTCAGGCTGGCCTTGAGCTCACTTTTGTAGCCCAGGCTGGTCTCGAACTCGCACCAATCCTCCTGCCTCAGCCTCCCAAGTGCTGGGATTACAGGCGTGAGCCACCACGCCTGGCTTAACTTTTAATAATTTAAAAAGTCTGAAGGACATAGATATTAAAAATACTTGAGTCAGTAGTTTAAAACTTACATTTCCCTGAAAAAAAAATACACAACAAATCTAGATGTCTGTGTAGAAATCAGTGCAGAGATTCCTTAAAAAACTAGGGTTTTGAGAGGCTGGGCATAGTGGCACACACCTGTAATCCCAGCACTTGCGAGCCTGAGGCAGGAGGATCTGTGAGAGTTCAAGACCAGACTGGGCTACAGAAGTGAGCTCAAGGCCAGCCTGAACTGCATAATGAGACTCTGTCTCAAAGAAAAACAAAAAACTGGGATTTGAGGTCTAAGTCAACTGAGCTATTCCTCTTCTAGGTATCTTCCCAGAAGAACTAAAAACATCACATTACAGCGACATATGTGCACCCATGTTTATAGCAGCACAGTTCATCATAGCTGGATCTTAGAAACAACCCAAATGTCCATCAACTTAGGAATAGGTAAAAGTGACTTTTGAAAAATAAAACGGAGGGGCTGGGGAGATAGCTCCGAGGCACAAGTGCCTGCTGGGCAAGTGCAAGGTCGTGAGTTCGAACCCTGGTCCCACAAAAAAAAAAAAAAAAAATACAACAGAGTACTTCTCAGCATAAATAACGGTAAACTAGAGACTTTTACAGGTAAATGGATGCAACTCAAGCCCATACTAAGTGAAATAAATGACCAATATGTATAAACATATTATTTCACTAGTGTGAGAAGCTGAATGTGAAAAAAAGATCCAAAATGTACAATAGATATTGTGAATTGGGAAGAAGCTATTTATTTGTTTTTTTTTTTTTTTTTTTTTTTTTTTTTTTTTAATTTTTGAGACAGGGTCTCACTATGCAGTTCAGGCTGGCCTTGAGCTCACTTTTGTAGCCCAGGCTGGTCTCGAACTCACAACGATCCTCCTGCCTCAGCTTCCCAAGTGCTGGGATTACAGGCGTGAGCCACCACGCCCGGCATGGAAGAAGCTATTTAAAAGAAAAGAGAAACCATAATGAGAGAAAGGGGAAAGGAAGAAAGGCAAAGAAAAACAAATATATGATAGTAAACATATACTGGCAGTTTATTCTTAGTTCACTGAAAGTAAAGGTTTGTTCTAATATTGTTTGGACAATATTTCATGCCTATATCTTGTACTTCTGTAAACATAACAATATATATTGTATTAATTATTGGTACTCTATTACCCTGTTCTAAAACTCTTCTTTACTTTTATTTCCATTTTTTTCTCCTAAAAATCCCCTAAGTGCCTAAGGTGATATCTGTCTAATGTACTTGATACAAAGTGTTCCAGGAAATATAAAAGAAGAATATGTGATTTTATGCAACTAAGTTTTAATGTTTATATTAAAACTGATAATACAATATTTTGTTGAATCTCACAAATCAAGATATAAAAATCCTAGCAAACTGAATTAGCAATGTATATGACAAAGTTATATCATGATCTATTTTTTATCTCAACAATTCAAAAATGGCTTAGTATTAGAAAAATCTAGAAAGGGTTTTTGTTAAGATAGATATTTGAAGCCCACATCCCTCCACTTTAGGACCTCACTGATGTGATAATAAAGTGAACTTAAGAGGGAAAAACCAGCCGGGCGTGGTGGCTTACGCCTGTAATCCCAGCACTTGGGAGGCTGAGGCAGGAGGATTGGTGTGAGTTCGAGACCAGCCTGGGCTACAAAAGTAAGCCCAAGGCCAGCCTGAACTGCATAGCAAGACCTTGCCTCAAAAAGACACACACAAAAAGGGGAAAACCCCACAAAAATAAGGAGAATGAAGGAGTATAAAAAAGTAATGAAGCCGGGCGTGGTGGCTCACGCCTGTAATCCCAGCATTCGGGAGGCTGAGGCAGGAGGATCGGTGCGAGTTCGAGACCAGCCTAGGCTACGGAAGTGAGCTCAAGGCCAGCCTGAACTGCACAGTGAGACCCTGTCTCAAAAAAAAAAAAAAAAAAAAAAAGTAATGAAACTTGAGCATCTGAAAGCAGATATGGTTTTAGCTCCAGTGTATCAAAGTGCTTGGATGTCATCATTCAGGTCTTTAGAAAAAGAAATCTGTATAGACTGAAAATAGATGATCCATAGGGAATTGAAATTACATGGCAAAATGCCACCCTGAAGTCTGGAAATGCTGTCATGTCCAAAGAGATTCCGTACCAGAGATATGCTTAACTGGAATGGAAGCTTTATGACTTTCCCACAAATAAACTGACCAAATTCCCATGGTGAGGATCTGAGAAACATCATCTTGCAGACCTGGCAGAAGCAAAGGCTCATAGCTGTTGTGCAATCCCAGATCCTTCTGCACAGCGAAAGTTTACTCTAGGGCTGGGAAGGCTTCATAACAGAGCCGTGCAGAAACATCTTAGCAGAGAAAGGGATTTTCACCCCATTCCAGGCTTCCTGTATTGCCTAAGAGGGGAAAAAAACTCATAGATATTAGAGAGCAGCCTTAATGAAAATAAATTGAAAATACCGAAGTCAGGAAAGGGAGCAAGGAAAGAAGATAGACTCCTAGAGAAAGGCAGAAACTTTTGTGTAGGCCACAATTTGGGGTCAAGACTCAGGTTCACTAAAAGACTGAGTCCTAAGCAGAAGATCGTAGGCCTAGCCAGGCAGGGAAGTGTATGCTTGTCATTTCAGCACTTGAGAAGCGGAGGCAGGAGGATCAACCAGGAGTTCCAGGCCAGCAGCTGAAATACATAGTGAGACCCTGCTTCAAAAAATCACTCCAAAACTAAACCAAAGCAAGAGGAAGAGGAGGAGAAGAACAACGAGATGATGGCGATGATTGTGGACCTATTCCATTCACCCACATACTACCATCTTACCAAAATCCTCCATAATAGCAGTGAGTGAAAGCCAACATAACTGTGAGACACGGGTTCTCTGAGTACAGGCAGAAATCTCTAAAGGAGGAAAAAAGAAAAAGACATTAGAGGATGTTGAAGCTGCTGATACTTCAGGTACACTAAATATGAAATGTTAACCGCAGTCCTTAGTTACTTACCATCTATCTCCTGTTCTGTTTCTCTGGAGATCTCTGATTAATACAAAGGTGGAAGAAATAGTTGAAGTCATGATGGTCAGAAACATTCCAAAATTAGTGACAGACAATAAAGGAAAGCTCCAGGAATCTCAGAGAACACCAAGCAAGATAAACACACAACTCAACTCCAGAAGCCCATACTTGAGCATAAATAAACTCCAGAGGACAAAAGGCAGAGGAAGTCTCATAGGAAGGGAGAGAAAGCAATGAATGAATAACTGACCTAGCACCCTAAGAAAGCCAGGTACTAAAATGCTTAAAACTTTTATTTAGGTCAATTTTACATGCTTGTATCTGATAATCTGAGCAATTACTTTGAAGACAACAGTGTACAATATAACAAACATTATTGAATTCCTATGTTTTAGGTCTTAGAAAACTTCTGTATTGGGGCTCAGAAGACAGCTTGGAGGCATAAATGCCAGGCCCAGAATCCCAGGTGCACTGTACTAGTCCTGGAATTGCATGCCGGTAATCCCAGCACTAGGGGCCTGAGATAGGAGGATTACTATGAACCTGAAATGCATAGTGAGATCCTGTATCACACACACAAAATTCTGTATCATTTCTTATAATGTCTATTTTTTTTTAAGTATACCATTCAATTTATTATTTTTCTCAGAGTTTTCTTCAGTCCATTTGGACCCAGCTCCTTACATAGGCTTTGCTGGAGGTCGTGCGGCAGCACCAGCAGGTCTAAATCGGGGTGGAGGTGTTCGGTCCTTGCGGGCTTCACGAGATCGATTTCTGACCACTTTGCTGTGAATGGCACAACTGACACAGCAATGCAGCTTCACATACAGCTTGGGAAACACATAACCGTCGAAGACACTCGCTTCGGAAATGTCCCGGACGGCGGTGGTCTCCACTATGTTCCGAATGACAGACTTCTTAATGGCCTTATCCTTGGGTACGCACTGGGCGCAGTTCGTGCAGCGAATAGGT
>PVJA010048900.1:0-13925 GCA_004027025.1 Myocastor coypus
AAAAAAATCTTCCTAAGTCACCAAGTTCTCCAGGCTTGGCTTCAACTGAACTTGAAAGCTCCTGTCTCAGCCTCTGAGAATGCTAGGACCACAACCATGCAATAATATAAAAACTCTAAAACAAACCCAAGTGGCTGCTATCAGTCCTGCTTGTAGCCCTTGGGCAGGCCCACGCAGCTCAGTGTCATTGTTTTACAACAAGATCTGTTCTGCTCCCTCTGGAATTAGGGACCACGGTCCTGCCCTGGGAATCCCATCTTGACAGCCACCACCAACCCCAGAAGGAAGAGGACAAGGGGAAATAAAGTGCTACAAAACTCTCTATCATTTTTAGTTGCCCCTTTCTCATCCAGCATTCACTTGCTGTTATAAGCTCAGATGATTTTCTCGCTGAGTTCCAATGAAGTTGATTCCAATAGTTCTTGCTTTTCTTTTCAGTGTTTCTTTAAAGGGGTGGGTGCTTGTTTTTTTTTTTTTTTTCAGGAACAAGGATTGAACTCAGGCCCTTGTGCTTGACAGTCAAGCACTTTTTCTACTGAGCTATCTCCCCAGCCTGGGTGGGTCTATAGAATGCTCTCTGTCACTACTTACAGTCTTATAGAATAACTTTTGTTTACTCATCTGAAAAAGGGGGATATTAGTGCTCTAAGCTTCTGCTTCATAAAGTTTATTTATTTGTTTGTTTGTTTATTTATTTATTTATTTATTTATTCATGGCATCAGAGATCAAAGTCAGGACCTTGTGCTTGCCAGGCAGGTGTTTATGCTGCTGAGCTATCTCCCCGGACCCCATAAAATCTTTAGGCCTTTAAGGAAAAGGGGGTTCAATTAGGTAACCTCAGCTAAATATGTTTTTGTCAAGAAGGCCTGAGAAATGGGGCCTGGCAGGATGGCTCAGTAGTCTAAAGCACCTACTTAGGAAAGCTTAGGCGGCTTCAGGGACCGTGGTTTGATCCTTGGCACCACATGCTGTGCCAGCCCTGTCCTCAGGGCAGGCTGAGCCAGCCATAAAAATAAACAAATAAACAAACAAAAGTTCTGAAACAAGAAAAAAAATAAATAAAAATTCTTAAAAAAAAAAAGGACTGAGAAGAAAAAGCAAGAAAGCAAATAAGCATGGTAATAGCATGACAGAGGCAGTGAGATAGCTACGGGCATAAGCGTCTGCCTGGCAAGTGCAAGGTCCTGAGTTTGACTGTGGTACCACAAAAAAAAAAAAAAAAAAAAAAAAAAAAGAACAGCATGACAACTCTAGTGATCACAAAGCAGGTTTAGGGAACTTTGGGGGTAAAACAACTTTCTCAGAAAGTGGAGAAGGGTATCTACCAAATGTTGGTCCTGTTCCCCTCATCTCAGTCAGAGGATCCAGCTAAGTCTAGAGGTCTTTGCAAGAGTCCTGGGACTTCAGTTCTTGTTTGGCCCAGGATCCTGTCAGAGCTCTAGCTCTGACCTCCTCTAGTACTCTGTGCTCAGGCACATCCCACGTCCCCACTGATAAAGGTCTGGATCCTAGGAAGCTGGGCCAGCCTGTCTGACCTTAACCACAGCACTCCATGTCTTCCATCTGCTGTACTGGCCTCCCTCTGCCTGCCAGAACCAACTCAGCCATGACCTCTGCCTCCACCATGTACAGCTAGCTGAGGCTCCTTGTTAAGCACAGATCTGACTGTCCCCCAGTGCTGCAGAATGAAGCCAGGCCTCTTAATCCTGCACAGAAGACCCTCCACCACCTGACTGCAACCACTGCTTTCATCTCATTCTTTCCTGCCCCTCATCTCCTAGGGACCCCTGCAGAAGTCCCCATTGGGTAGTCTGTTTGTGCCTTCTATGTTCTCTAGCACCTCTAGCTCAACCAAGAACTCACTTTTTGCCTGGCAAGTGCAAGGTTGTGAGTTTGAACCTCAGTCCCTCAAAAAACCAAAACAAAACAAAAAAAAACTCACTTTTTTTTTTTTTTTTTAAATTTTTTAAATTTTTATTTATTTATTTTTCTTGTTTCAGAACCTTTGCCTGTCTATTCACTCATCTCTATGGCCGGCTCAGCCCACCCCGAGGGCAGGGCTGGCGCAGCATGTGGTGCCGGGGATCAAACCGCGGTCCCTGAAGCCACCCAAGCTTCCCCAAGCAGGGGCTTTAGACCACTGAGCCATCACGCCGGCCCAACAACTCACTTTTGACCTTCAAAGCCCAGCTGGGGAAAGCACCCCTCAGGCTGCCTGCCCTGCTCTCCAGGTAGGATTAACAGCGCCCTCTTCTGGGCTTCTCTGTCTTACAGGCTTCTAGAGACCTTCATGCGCCTCAGCACAGGTTAATTGCTTCTCATGGCTTTGGGAGCGAGAACGGTACCATTTTTCAGGATCTCCATGCTGTAGCCCACAGCAGGTATCTGTGAACAGTGGTCCACGGAATGAAACTTCCCTGGAGGGTCTGCCCTATGGATTATTTCAACTACCGAAGTTATTATCTTGCTTTACCCTGACTCCACCCAGCTTGCTAAAACCAACTGAGCCAATGCTTTGGAAAGAAACTGAACACATCATACGAACAAATGGCTGTAATTAGATCTGGGAACAGGGTCAGGCAATCTGGGAGAATTGGGGAGAAAAGGTGGAATATATGCTTAGGGCTCCTGTCCTGAGCCCCTTGAGGAGCAGGTGACACATGAAAAATAGCACCTGCAGGGTGTGGGGAGATGGGGCCAGTGTCCCTCCTCTACCATGGACCATTCACTCCTCTTGGGACTCATTTTTCCTACCTGTGCAATGGCGTGACAGAACCCTTGCTCCACTTCTCCCAAGGCCTCAATAAGGCTTGGGAAGGATGGTAGGGGAAGAATCTTTGCAAAGTGTAAAGTGCAGTTCACACATGCAGGTTGTTATTCTTGAAGCTGGGCCCAGCTGGGCTCTGGGAAGTAAGGACTGGGTGCTGTCCATGAAAACACTGTTTTGAGGGTCAGAGCCTAACCTTTTGAGCACCCTCAGTGACACCCTTCCAAACTTCTGCAGCACCCTTGGCTCTGGTGGGACCACAGGCTCTCTGGGGCTTGCTCCTGCCTGGGCCCCTCCCTCCCCAGGCTGTATCAGCTGCACTTTCAGCAACCCCACTGGTAGGCAGCCCTGCTCCTGAGGGCAGCAAGTGGCTTCTGGATGAACAAGTGCAGTCCTATGTTAGGAAGGGCCCTGGCCCTGTGCCCTTTTCCCTGGTCACTCACTTCAGTGAAGCCTGTCCCTCTGCACCCTAGCCCAGCCCTGGTGAGAGGCAGGATGCCCCATGGCAGGTTGTTTCTTGTAGAACACAAGCGGCCACCAGCTGGGGATGGAGAGCAGCTTCTGCCCGTACTGGCCACCTGCAGGTGAAGGGCTCAGACTCAGCAGAGGCCTGAGTCCAGCCTGTCCCTTCTCTTGGGTCTGGGTCGGTCTCAGTTGCAGAAGGGCACTGAGAAGAGGGCTGTCTGGAGCCCTGCTGGCCCCTTCAGAGCAGTGCCTTGAAGAGGAAGGAGAGGGAGGCTCCACAGGAGAGTCCCAGGGCCAGGAAGAAGGTCATAAGGGCACCAGCCACCTCCTTCTCATGTGGCAGCACCTGCCTAGAATACACAGAAGTAGCAGCTCTCAGAAAACACTGGGCACAGATGTGCAGTGGCCCCAAAGCCCTTAGCCCCGTCCCCGTATCACTGTAATCTGGCCCTTCTCTGGGCTCAGTTTACCCATCTGTAAAATGAGGCCACTGGACAAGGTTGTCCCTCAGCCTTCCTTCACAAAATGTCCCTAAACTGACCTGCCTATCACCTTGCCTCTCCTGAGTCTCAACTCTATTGCTTCTGGAGCAATCTTCAAACTCTGCTTTTGATCAAAAGCAGTTCTCCTTCAACAGAGCATTTTGGAGCTAGATGTGTTCTGAAGGATGACAGTCCAACTCCTTGATTTACTGATAGGGAAACGGAGGCCCACGGAGGCAGCCCCAGAACCAGTTCCTGGGCTACTGAGGTAGGTATCTCTATAGCTCCATGTATGGGGCGAGCTGGGCTGGCCATGGCAGAATGTCCCCTTCCCCCATGGCTGTTCTTTTCCCAACAGCCAGGCCCCTCCCTAGCCCCAGCATGCACCCCAATAATCCCCCAGACCTGGGTGCCAGGCACATGGTGAGGGACACCAGGTAGCCATTGGAGATTGCAAACAGCAGCATGAACGTGATGAAATAGGCATCCTGCTGGAAGAGGATGGGTAGCCGTGTTCGCTCGGGCACATGGCACAGCATGAAGAGTGGCACAAACAGGAATCGCAGGCATACGAGCAGGGGCAGCAATCGGCTGTCCTCATCGGGCTGTGGCAGAAGCTCAGGTAAGCATGGTCCCCAGGGCCAGGTCTCTGTTCCAGGGGCGCTTTGGAAACTTTAGACACAGGACAGTCACCCCCAATCTACTCTGCCTTATCCATGAGTCAGCAAGAGTCTAATGCTGGGGCCTGTAGGGAACAAGAACCTGGGCCAGGCCCACGCAGCAAGCAGGCATAGCCTGGAGCTAGCCTTGGCCTGTCCCAGGGTCTAGCTTGTGCTCTCTCCATCAAGGAACTGGACAAGGCCTTAGACAGAGTTTATGGTTTTCAGACTTGGTTTCCCAGGGGACTTCTAGAGGTTCCACAGATCCCTTTGGAGCAACTAAGATTCTTGCAATGAGTTAATGTAAAACTAAAAATAAAAAAATTACTCTGTTCAACTTTCTGTAACCCTACTTCCTTATAAGACCACAGGAGGCTTGATGTACCATTGATAAATTATCAGTAGATTTGAGAGTTCCTAGAATAAACCTATAACATAGATCAAAGGTCAAAATGTTTCTTTTTCTTCTTCTTTTTTTTTTTTTTTTGGTGGGACTGGGGTTCGAACTCATGACTTTGCACTTGCCTAGCAGGCACTTGTGCCATGGAGCTATCTCCCCAGCCCCTTCAAAATGTTTCTAACTATACAAAAATAAGTAAGATAATACTAACTAAAGGGCCTGGCGGGATGGCTCAGTGGTCTAAAGCACCTGCATGGGAAGGCTTGGGCGGCTTCGGGGACCGTGGTTCGATCCCCGGTGCCATAGGCTGCGCCAGCCCTGCCCTTGGGGCAGGCTGAGCCAGCCATAAAAATGAGTGAATAGACAGGCAAAGGTTCTGAAACAAGAAAAAAATAAATAAATAAAATTTAAAAAAAATACTAACTAAAAATCATTGCTATAGTAGTCAAGACCACATGTATGCAGATATATGTTAAATGAAAACTAAACAATCCTCCCAGAAAAAATGTATGCTGAGTAATGGTCACACTGCCCCTAGAGGTGCTCTTCTGTCTGTGTTAGATGACCAATTTGTTTGCCAAACAGGATGTGATTTGTACCTTTAAAAGCTCTATACTTTCTTTCTTTTTCTCTTTCTTTCTTTCTTTCGCAGAATCAGGGATTGAACTCAGGCCCTTGCACTTGCTAGGCAACCACTTATTCTACTGAGCTATCTCCCCAGCCCAAAAGTTCTATACTTCTAAGGCTTCTAGCCATTTGTCTTCTCCCATGTGAGTATGGTCAGGCGGTCCTGGGTCTGGTAATAAAAGGCTCATATTTAAATTTTAATTTTGGATTCTGGTCTGGTTTCTATGTTGAAAACCCATAACAATTCCTTTTCCTCTAATAATTTTTGATACATTTAAAACTGCATAGGGCCCGGCAGGATAGCTTAGTGGTCTAAAGCGCCTGCTTAGGAAAGCTTGGGCGGCTGCAGGGACTGCGGTTCGATCCCCGGCACCACATGCTGCGCCACCTCAACCCTCAGGGCAGGCTGAGCCAGCCATAAAAATAAATAAATAAACAAACAAAAGTTCTGAAACAAACAAACAAAAAAAAATTAAATAAAATAATTTAAAAAGGGGCCCGGCGGGATGGCTCAGTGGTCTAAAGTGCCTGCTTGGGGAAGCTTGGGAGGCTTCAGGGACCACGGTTCGATCCCTGGCACCACATGCTGCACCAGCCCTGCCCTCGGGGTGGGTTGAGCCAGCCATGAAGATGAGTGAATAAACAAAAGAGGGGTTCTGAAACAAAAAATAAATAAATAAATAATAATAACAATTATTTATTTATTTATTTATTTTGGTCTTTTTGAGACAGGGTCTCACTAAGCAGTTGTGGCTGGCCTTGAGCTCACTTTTGTAGCCCAGGCTGGTCTCGAACTCACACCGATCCTCCTGCCTCAGCCTCCCGAGTGCTGGGATTACAGGCGTGAGCCACCACGCCCGGCTAATAATAATAATTTAAAAAAATAAAACTGCATATATTTGTGGGATACCACATGATAGTTTGACACATGCATAATTATGTAATGTTCAAATCACAGTAATAATCTCAAGCCCTTCAAGTATTTATCATTTCTTTTTTTTTTTCCAGGACTGGGGTTTGAACTTACGACCTTGCACTTGCCAGGCAGCACTTGGGCTACAGATCTATCTCCCCATCACCCTTTTATCATTTCTTTGTGGTAAATATATATATATATATATATATATATATATATATATATATATGGTTGTTGTTTATTTGTTTTTGTCTTTTTGAGACAGGGTCTCGCTATGCAGTTCAGGTTGGGCTTGATCTCACTTTTGTAGCCCAAGCTGGTCTCAAACTTGCACCAATCCTCCTGCCTCAGCCTCCCAAGTGCTGGGATTATAGGTGTGCACCACCACACCTGGCTGGTAAAAATATTTAAAATCTTGAGGGCTGGCTTTTATGAAACACTGCAGTATCATTATTTATGGGACTGTATACTGAACAGTACCCCAGGCACATTTCTTCTCTCCAGCTGGACCTTAGTACTTGACCAAGCAGGGTGGGCAGCTGGAGATACAATTCCCTTTCCTCTGGTCTCCGCATTTACTATGCCTCCTCAGGAAGTCTCACTTAAAGAAACAACCCTTTGGGGCCCAGCGGGATGGCTCAGTGGTCTAAAGCGCCTGCTTGGGAAAGCTTGGGCGGCTTCAGGGACCGCGGTTCAATCCCTGGCACCACATGCTGCGCCAGCCCTGCCCTCGGGGTGAGCTGAGCCAGCCGTAAAAATGAGTGAATAAACAAAGGTTCTGAAACAAGAAAAAAATAAATAAATAAAATTAAAAAAAAAAAAAAAAAAGAAACAACCCTTTGGCTGAAAGCAATACAAAACCCAGGAATCTCATTCCAACCCCACCCCCACTGCATGCAAGAACCACCTTACAACATTCTTGGAGCCTGAGAGTTGGGCCTTGAGCTGGACACCAGGGCCACAGAGCTCAGCTGGACACAACTTCTGCTGCTGAGGAGCTTGGTATAAATGCAGCCTCCATGCCTAGGGGCCCAGGTGCTCACAGCTATGTGGGGTGTTCCGGTGTTCCACTGCCAGACCAACTGGGATGCTACTGTCATCTCTCTAAGTGATTTCATGTCCTCTGGTCCCCAACTGCTTCCTAAAACCATGGCTCACCCAGAGGAAATAGGAAGTCAAGCTCCGGCCCAACCAGTCCATGATGTTGAAGAGCAGAAAGCAACAGATAGGGTTGAAGAACTGACCTGGGGGACAGACAGGGCTGGTGATTCACCTGGTCTCTGACTCCCCTCTCCCCTCTATTCCCCTTGCTCCCCTACCCTTTTCAGTACCCCAGTACTCACTCCACTTCCCAGGGCCAGTGGAGCTGGTCACCATGGCTGTGATGGCAGGAAAGACGGACAGGGTGACTGTGAAGACCAACACAAGGCACAGCGCCATCAGCCAGATCTGGGAGCCGGAGGCAGGGGTGTGAGCTGCAGGGCAGTCCTGGGCCCCACACACAGCCCAACATTCTCACTTGAGTCCTGCCCAGAAGCAGGACACTTGGGCCCGGCCAGCTGTGCCTCTGACCTACCATGACCCTGTAACCTTGGGGTGGACAAAAGACTACTAAGGCCTCGTTCTAGTCTAAGAGTCCCTGGTGAGGTTTGGAGAGGGTGTCCTTCCCTTCTTTCCTGGGATAGTATTTGGGAGCTGTCCCCCTAGTCAAACCTTCCGGAAGACAATAAAGACTGAGGGGTTTTCCAGCTTCCGCAGTTCATCTGGCTCAGGTTCTGGCTCCTTCTCAAGGTCAAGATCCAGGGTCAAGGTTGCTTTCTGGGGGCTGTTGGGAATCCTGTTCTTCTCATCTGGGGAAAGAGAGAAGGGTAGTACTATGCCTGTTACCCAGGTTTCTTGACAGCTAGGCCTGTAAGAGGGAAAAATCCCTCTACAACAAATGACCCTCCTCTAGCATGGAAGCATGTGAAGGGAATTCATGATGGCGATATACCATTGATCTAGTAAGCACATGCATGTGCCAAGTAACAAAGTAAGCATTTTTAAAAAAAAAAAAAGTAAGCATTTTTTTTTTTTTTTTTTTGTCTTTTTGAGACAGGGTCTCACTATGCAGTTCAGGCTGGCCTTGAGCTCACTTTTGTAGCCCAGGCTGGTCTCGAACTCGCACTGATCCTCCTGCCTCAGCCCCCCAAGTGCTGGGATTACAAGCGTGCGCCACCACGCCCGGCAACAAGGTAAGCATTTTTAATGGGTTCTCTCATCACCGTTGCTTTTTTTAAAATATTTTTTTATTTATATCTCTTAAACCTCATTTATTTGTTTGTGTTATGGCTGGCTCAGCCCGTCCTGGGGTGGGGGTATGCAGCATGTGGTGCCAGGGATTGAGAAGCGGTAGCAGCGCTTCCCTTAAGTTTCCTCTGCAGGCACTTTAGACCACTGAGCCATCCTGCCAGGCCATCACTGTTGCTTTTTAAGTGAAGAAACTGAGGCTAGCTGGAGGTGGGAGCACATGTCTATAATCCCAGCATTCAGGCGGCTGAAGCAGGACAGCCATGAGTTTGAGGATTGCCTGGGCTACACAGTGAATTTAAGGCCAGCCTGAACTACATAATGAGACCCTATCTCAAAAAAAGATAAAAATAAAAATTGCAAGGTGTTCAGAAAGAACCTGGAGAATATCTAGACATAGTAGTCTCCCTATAAGCCTCTCCATGAAGTTGGAAGAGTTGTTTATTCTATATAAAGGAGCTGCAATAGAGTGTTAGGCATGCCAGTTGAATCCCAATGCACCGATAATCCCAGCATTTGGGAGGCTGAGGTAGAAAGATTGCCATGAGCTCAAGGCTAACCTAGCTACATATAAGGTTCATGGCCACCCTGAACTACATCACAAGACTGTCTCAAAGAAAAATGACAACCACAAAAAGGTAAATTTTTAGGCCTGCCTTGCTGGCCCTGCCCCAGGGCGCACTGAGATAGGGATTAAAACTGGGCGTGGTAGCCGGGTGTGGTGGCTCACGCCTGTAATCCCAGCACTTGGGAGGCTGAGGCAGGAGGATCAGTGCGGGTTCAAGACCAGCCTGGGCTACAGAAGTGAGCTCAAGGCCAGCCTGAGCTGCATAGTGAGACCCTGTCTCAAAAAAAAGGCAAAAAAAAAAAAAAAAAAAAAAAAAAAAAAAAAAAAAAAAAAAAAAAAACTGGGCGTGGTGGCAAGTGCCTGTAATCCCAGTGCTAGGGAGGCTGATAAACAGGAAGGATCACTACAAGTCTGATCTGTGTAGTGAGACCCTGCAGATCCTCTACTAAATACAAATACAAATAATAATAATAATGATGATAATAATAATAATAATAATAATAATAATAATAATAATATTTTTAAAAATAGGAATTGAAGCTAGAAGTGTTAAGGCCACACAAGTTGGATTAAAATTCAGGTGCATTGGGATCCAGAGTTGGCATGCATGAAGCTCATTTGGGTCTCCTTTATATAGAAGAAACAACTCTTCTGACTTCACAGAGAGGCTTACAGGGAGGCTACTATGTCCAGATTTTCTCCAGGTTCTTTCTGAACAAACAACAATAGTTTTTCTGGGGACAAACCTGGGCTTGTATTGCCTTCTAGTACTGAAACAATGACAACACACTAACAGTGGACTACTGACAAGCCTGAGACCAAAAGGGCAGCAAGGATGACTTTCCTAAGGAGCTGGGGAGATAGCTTGGTGCTTTAAGTGCCTGCCTGGAAAGTGCAAGGACCCAGGTTCCATCCTGGTACTATATGCCATGCCTACCCCAAAACCAGGTGTGGTGGCGCATGCCTATAATCCCAGTGCTGGGGAGGCTGAGACAGGAGGATCACTACAAGTCTGAACTGTGTAATGAGATCTTGTACCAAAAAAATAATTTTTTTTTTTTAAAGGATGACTTTTTTTTTTTTTTGTCTTTTTTTGAGACAGGGTCTCAGTATGCAGTTCAGGCTGGCCTTGAGCTCACTTTTGTAGCCCAGGCTGGTCTCGAACTCACACCGATCCTCCTGCCTCAGCCTCCCGAGTGCTGGAATTACAGGCGTGCGCCACCACGCCCGGCATAAAGGATGACTTTTGTGATAGTCTTCTGCTCATATAAGGCTCCGAGGGATGGAGTGGTAGTGAGGACAGAGGAGACTCCCTTCCAGGGAAGCTGGCTCATGCTTTCTCCACGTCTCCCACCTAGCCTGCAGATCTTGGGGCTTACCAGACTGAAGGAGCTCAGCTTTGGTCTCCAGTTCTTGAGCTGGGACATCAGAGGACCTCTTGGCAAGGTAGTAGCGGGCAAACTCCTACAGAAGGATCAGGACCTGTCTGTGCTGCCTGAGGCGAAGTGCTCTGGATCCCTCCCCACACTATTGGCTTAGAGGCTGGAGTTTCCTGGTTGCTGACCCTTTGGGGGAATCAGGGCTCAGTACAAATCTCTTCTACCTCCCCTGGCCTCTCAGGGCTTCCGACTCAGAACTCCATCTGAGATGCCCTGTTGCGAGTCCTCTGGCCCAATATCAGGCTCACCAGGTGGGGTAGACTCAGGTAACACACGATGGACATGAGGATGCCCACACAGGGTGTGATGAAGTACCCCAGGGCAGAGGTCTGGGCATCCACACCACCTGTGAGAGAAACAAACTTCAGCTGCAGAAGAGAGGTGCCTAGGCCCATGGGGCCTTTTAGGACAGGTACCTCCTGTCCTTCGTCTAGTATATATCTCAGATCCATCTCCCACCTTCTTACCCTCCTTTCTTCATAAACAAACTCAGGAATAGCTTGTCCCACCTTGTACTTTTTTCCTACTATGTACCACAATTTTTCTTTTATTTTATGCGGGCTCAATACAACCTGAGCAGAGACCTATCATCATTTATAAGAGACAACTACCATACAGAGAAATTAAATGTCTTGTCCAATGACCCCAGTCAGTGAAAGGTGAGACAGATTCAAATTCATCTAGCTGAATCTTAGACCTACCTCCTTTTCTTCACTGGTGCATATTAGTGTTACCCACAGGAATCCTATTCCTACCCCAGGTTAACCCAACCCTCTCCTGCTCATTTTCTCTCATTGCAAGGCCCAAGAACCCTACTTCCCAGACCCAGACCCAATCCTGTCTCCACCCCGGCAGCTTCCTCTTACACACCCTCTCAGTTCCTCCGAAATCCAGAGGCCATTGCAGCCCTCCAAGTCTACTCACTGGCCATGGACATGATCATGGCAAGGGCAGCAAAGATCCCAGCAAGGCCCTGGCCGCTGAGAAAGATGGTACTGTAGGTGGATGGCATGGTGCCTAGCTGTCCGAAGAGGCTGCCTTGCAGCACTGCGCAGAAGGCTGTAGAAGGACAGGCATAGGGCCACCACTGAAGCTGGTGACCTTGAGGGCATTCTGGAAGAGGCACTAGCAGGAAAATATGAACTCAGTGGGCAAGGGTGAGCTTTCTTAGGGGTCCCTGGCTATTCTGATGCAAATTCCACATTCCCTCCCCTTCTGAAGTTCAGCCCTTGGCTTATAGGGGTAGGGGCCAGAGGCTAGTCCTGGATCACAATGGGGCTGCACTTTTCTAGGCCCACTGGGCCTTAGTTTCTTCATCAGGGATCTGAATGATAATGCTGGTTTTCCCTTTCTGGGTCCTGTGGATTCTAGAGAAAAGGCTGAAGAAGGAGAGGAGAAGTGCTCACAGTTGATGAACCAGATGGAGACCATGGTGATGGAAAAGAAAAGCCGCGGACTCATGTCCACCTTGACCAACGCTGCTGTCAGGACAAAGAGCAGTAGTATGGCCAGCAGGCTGCCCAGAATGCGCACCACCTCAGGAATGCTGCTTGGAAGGGAGCAGAGGGCACGTGAAGGCGAGCAAGAGGTTCTACTGAGGGCAGGCCAGTGGGGCTGGGGCAGTACAGAGTGAGAAGGGTGGGCACCGTGCGGCAGGGTCTCACCACTGGTACAGGAAAGAGTTAAGGAGGGTAAACAGCAGCAAGGGCAGCTGGGACAGCAGTGTCATCCAGTTGTTGAAGCTGAAAGTGTCTGTGGGGCCTGCGTGGTTGGAGCTGAGGGTCTCGGCTGTGCTGTTGACCCCCGCCAGGCGAGCCTGGAAGTACTGTCAGAAGGAAGACAGTATAGGTCAGGGATCCCCCAGTGTACCCACCCCCATACTTGTAACTGCTTGGCTATGGGTGCCTTGTCCTTGCACTGCCCCCAGCCCCTGGCACAGTGGAAGCTCCCTGGATGTGCACTGAATTGATTGGCTGAAGTCTGGGACAGAGCCCAACCGGTAGGAGCCTCCCTGCATGAGTCTTGCTACATCCTGTCCCCCTTCAGGGCCCTAGCTTCAGCCCCTACCCTCACACCTCTACATTTATGCATTCTATGGCTGTTTATGAATACTCACCCTGAGTGAGATGCTGCTTTAGGTGCTGGCCCACTGCATTCTTTTTGGAACACATCCTGCTTACCCCCTTCCTACTTTCCACCCACACCTATACTGCCTGTAGGGCAGAAGCCCAAGGGTTTTTTGTTGTTTTATAGTAGTAGGGAGTGGAGCAAGGTCTGGGTGCCTGCTAAGCAAGTGCTCCGTCACTAAGCAACACCCCCAGCCCTTTAGCCCTTTTTTTGTTTTGAGACAGAACCTTGATAAATTGTGGAGGCTGGTCTGGAATTTACAATCCTCTTGCCTCAGTAGCTGAGATTACAGGTGCTTACCACTGTAACCCACTAAGTTTCAAGTTTTTGGAACAGCATTTAAGAGCCTTCAGAATTGGAGGCTCTCTTTTGTGCTCTGTCTCTTGCTCAGTTCTGCTAAACTTTAGGCACCAGGGGCTTTTGGTCTTTTTCTGAATAGTCTTTGACTTTCATCTGGAATGCCCTCTCCCAGTCCCCATGTACACTTTGCCCACTAAGCTCTCAATTTATGAATCTCTTAGCCAGGCGAGGTGGTGCACACCTATAATCCTTGGAAGGCTGAGGCAGGAGAATCAGTGTGAGTTCAAGACCAGCCTGGGCTACAAAAGTGAGCTCAAGGCCAGCCTGAACTACATAGGTCTCAAAAAGACAAAAAAAAAAAAAAAAGAATCTCTTATGCAAACTCAGGGGTGGAGGTGCATGCTTATAACCCTGTTGCTGGAAAGCTGAGACAGGAAGATGAAGATTTCAGGTCAACCTGGGCTACATAGTGAGGTCAAGGCCAGACTGGACAGTACAGCAAGCTTGGTCTCAAAAAACCAAATCCAAGCCAGGTGGGTGGTACATGCCTGTAATGTAAGTATTTGGGAGGCTGAAGCAGAAGGATCATTATGTGTTCAAGACTAGAGTGGGCTACAAAGTGAGCTCAAGGCCAGCCTGAACTATATCATGAAACCCTGTCTCAAAAAGACCCCCCCCACCAAAAAGTGAAAAAAAAAATCCATAATATAGATCCCAAACCCCAAACCCGCTTTTATGAAGCAGAAGGGATGTTTTTCTCTTAGGGATCCACAATACTCTGCTGTTAGCCAGGGATAACAGATGTCATGTTCCCCCAACCCTGGCATTGGAAAACTCGGGCATTTGCACTCAACTAAAAGCCCTAAAAATTTAAAAAAAAAAAAA
>PVJA010048901.1:0-13969 GCA_004027025.1 Myocastor coypus
TTTTTTTTTTTTTTTTTTTAAATCTTACCTCTTGAAGACAAGAAGATTTACAGAGCGGGTTCAAAGAATAAGTGTGTGTGAAGCAAGGGGCAGTATTCTGAGGGAGATTAATGGTAATGTGACTTTTGTGGCAATCTGTTAAACATTTAAACATATTTTGATCAGTTCATGTACATTCCTTTATAATCAAGCAATTTCTTTTTAGGTAAACAATCCCTTGTGAAACAGGAGTTTTTATGAGAACTCTGAGTAGTAAAGTGTTTTAATTTCAAAAAAAAAAAAATAAAAGTAGAAAGAAGGCAGGACAGAAAGAAGAAGGCAAGCGGGAGAGAACACTTCTCTCGGATCTCACAGTACTATCTTCTTAACATGTTGGGAGTTAAACGTCCTATAAATGTGCACTGTCGGCAAACTGGTCCCCCTTGCCTTCAGCTTTGGAAGCTATACCCTCAGGTCACCTGACACCTCCTACACAGTGCCACCCTGGCTGTCCCTCCATAAGAGTAATTTAATTTCATCATCCCACTTTCCTGAATTAACACCTTTTAACGAGTTTCTCAATATTTACGTGATAAAATTCAAACTTGAGCGGGACACAGAGAACCCTTAAATCTGGCTCTGCTGTGCTTCCAGCTGTATCTCGCAACACCTGTCCACTACTCAACGTCTAAGAGTTGAGATTTCAGCATTTAGAACTTGTGCTTCCTGGAACATGGTTAGATCAGGCTTCTGGCCTTTGCAGCATATGCTTTTCTCCACTAGAATGTCTTTTCCCTACTGACTGGCAAACACCTGCCTATCCTTCACTCTATTTAGGTACCACCTCTGATAACAGTTTTCTCGATGTGACTTCTAAAATTCACTAAGAAAAATGTAACATGCTGTTTCTGAATGTTCTCTTACTTTTTACATAGTTCTACCTTTGCATTTATCATATTTTAAGCTACCCTGAAATAAGTTTTGGTTTAAAACTCGGTATGTCAGCTTATAGTTGTTATTTCTACTCTAATTCAAAATGTCTAAAGAGTTCCTTCAACTGTGAAGCAGATAAAAAAAAAAAACAAGGAAAAAAGAGAAATGAAGACATTACAACAACAAATAGTTTCATGACTATATATAAAGAAAAGAAACTGCATGGCCTATTTATTAAATGATGGAGTCTTTTGATAGAAATATGAAATAGAAACAAACAGCATTATATACTGACAAAAAAGAAAGCTGGATACATAAATGATTATACTTTTTAAGATTAATGATGTACTTTAAAATTTCTATCAATTACATATATATTATATATGAATATTTAAAACAGACCTCTATAAATTACCCTTTGAATCAATCTGATGTAAATGGAAACATAAGTAGAAGATATTCTAAGTAATCCATTTTAAAGGATGCTAATCTTTAAATATCAAAATACAACAAGAAAATAATCTCAACGTTTTTTAAAATACCTGTGTCACCAACAGGAGCTTATCCGTATCCTGTAACAACAAATCTCTCACACAATAAAGCCAGCAATGTAAAAATTGATTCTTAAGATTTCTAAAATTCTTTAACAAATATCTGTTGCAGTAAATCTTCCCTTTATCTACAAATCACCTCCTTATGACACAACCACAGAAAATGAATGACCAACAAGCAAGGGCACCTGGCCGACCATCTGTCATTTTTTTCCTGATCAGAACCAGTTAGCTGTCTACTTTTTCAATGCTATAAAACACGAAATATTCTGCCCCCTTCAAAAGTTAATATATTATGCTTTACCAAATCCCTAGCCCCAAATCACCGAAGGCACTACGTCATGAAACAAGGATAGAGAGCCAACAACAGGTGCAAACAAGCATTTTAACACATTTGCATGGCTTCTCCAAGAGCAAGGGACCACTTGCCTGCCTAGAAATCATTAAGATCTCATCCAATGCTCATAACCTGTAATGGGCAACATTTTAGAGTTTTGTAATATTGTGGCTACATTTAGCCTACCAGTAAACCATTGTTAGTTTATAATTAACACCAAAAAAAAAAAAAAAAAAAAAATCACTGAGAAGACATCGTTCTACATAGATTTAACCTTTCCACCTGTCATAAATTTGAAAATTTAAAAAGCTACATTAGAATATGCATATATTTTAAATTAGGCACGGGCACTCTAGTAATGAGTGCCACAGTGGGCAAAATGTAATTCACTAATTAGTTTTGTATAATTTTGTGACTGGTGGAAATGTTTAGGAATAAAAAAGTAAGAAACAATTTCCTCCCCTCCTTGCCCATACCCTCTAATGCCTGAACATAAAATTGACCTTGATGGGAGGACAGGGAAAATCAGAAACAAACAATTGAAGGATTAACCAGAAGATAACATCCTAATGTTTTGGGTTTTTTTAAGAATTTTTTATTTTATTTATTTATTTTTTCTTGTTTCACAACCTTTGTTTATTCACTCATTTTTATGGCTGGCTCAGCCTGCAGGGGTAGGGGTGGGGGGGGGGGGGGGGAGGGGCAGGGCTGGCACAGCATGTGGAGCCAGGGATCGAACTGCGGTCCCTAAAGCCACCTAAGCTTTCCCAAGCAGGGCTTTAGACCACTAAGCCATCCAGGTGGGCCCCAACATCCTAATGTTATTACTTATAAATCATACAATCTGGAGCAAAGGAAGGTCTTCCCATTTCCACACCTTTAGAAGAGGTAAGAAATCTGTCCTGCTTATCTCCCAGAACTGTAATCAATAAAATGTCAGTTTCAAATTGTGAAGGGCTTGAAATTTTGCAACATTAGTATTAGTAATACTAGTATTAGTAAAGGCACATTTACTCAGATAATTTACATTTATGGTTTACAGAAATTTAGAAATTTTTTTTGTTTGTTTTTCTTTCCCCCTGCAGATTGAACTCAGACCCTTACACTTGCCAGGCAAGTGCTTATTCTACTGAGCTATCTCCCTGGCCCCTCTTTAAAATAAAATTTTAAAAAGTCAAGGAAAAGCATTAAGCTTTCTTGAAATCAAGTGACACTACTCAATTATTTCCCCAGTCTTATATAACTCTATCTGTTAATCTGAGAAACAGATTTGACAATAAAGGGCTGGCCAGATTGGCACAGCACAGTGGCCTGGGTTCCATCCAGGCATGCAATTGAACTGGGCATGGTGGCGCACACTTATAATCCCAAAACTTGGGAGGCTGAAAACAGAAGAATCATGCCAGTCTGCTCTACACAGTGAGACCCTGTACACCCTGTAAGCCCTGTCATAAATTCATAAAATATATATAAAAGATGTGACAAGAAAAACAGATAATATAACCATTGCTAACATGGTATTTAGGGCTTACTATTAGGTCAGACTGATAGTGATCAACCTGTTTATAGCCTCCCAAGAGCTGGGATTACAGTGTGCGCCACCATGCCCAGTCTCAATTGCTGATTGAACCCCCGGCCACTGGGCCTGCTTGCAGGCGCTTTAATCCACTGAGCTATTTGGCCAGTCCTTAATTATTCTTGTTTTGAAAATCTGTAACATATGTACTACTGTATGCTATCCTGTTTCTGTCCTTTTTCTATTTACTTTTGCTTCTGTTTTTACTCTTCAAAATAAAATAAAATTTGAAAAAGATGGAGCAATTAAATAATACAGATGATGTTTTTATCTTTCCTAAGAATATACTTTCAAATAACCCAAATCTCTAAGGAGAATAAAATTTTGTTTCATCATTTTAACTATGGAATATAACTGCACATTTTAAACTGTTTAAAACATTGTCAGTTGGGCCATGCAAATAATTTTCTTCATTACAAGTAGGGTAGGAGAAGAAATGATAAAGCAATATATTCCATATATATAGATTATGGCCTTTACATTTGCCACTATTTTGAAGCCATTGTGTATAAGATGCAGTAATAGACTGGAAAGTCATCATAGGAGACCACACGATTTCCTTAATCACCAGGGTTATGAAATCAAGGAGAAAATGGACTTCCAGAAAAATAACTTCAGGTGGGCAACAAAGCATTTATGTGAGTGCAATTTTATTAAATTTATCATTTTCAAATACCATATAGAATTGCTAAATATTATAAAACAGAAGCATAACTCTTATATATAATATTGGTGCATAACCAGTACTTCACAAAGGTATTTCTTGGAAGCTTTTAAAGGAGAATTCAAATATTAACACTAGGTGGCAGAAGGTTTTGCCATGATCAACAGCATCCCAAGTTAGAAACAACAAATTACTGAAAGTTTCAAAATGTGTTCTTTAAAAGCACTTGAAACACTGAACTTCTCAGAACTATCTATTCTAATTTGAGTTTTTAAAAATTTATAATATTGAGCTGGGGAGATAGCTAAGTGGCAAAAGTGCCTGGCTAACAAGTGCATAGTTCTGAGTTTGATCCCCACTTGGGGGAGGGGGGGAGTTTGGCTTGGGCCAGCAGGATAACTCAGTGGTCTAAAGCCCCTGCTTAGGCAACCTTAGGTAGCTACAGGAAATCACAATTCTACCTCCAGTTCTATCTCTGGAACCCCTCAGTGCGGGCTGAACCTGCCCCCCCAAAACGTAAATAAATGAAATTTGTAATATTGAAGAGATTTATGAGATAGAGGAAGACTTGAATTTAAAAATCAAACCTTTTAGGTATCATTAAGTCAATATAATCACAGAATTGAGATTAAAAAACAATGAAATGGGCTAGAGAGATAGCTCAGTATAATAAGCACTTGCCTGGTAAGAGCAAGATCCTGAGTATTCCCCAGTATCACCAAAAAAAAAAAAAAACTTAAAGTTTGATAGTTACCTTTCACCTATATGGCTTTCCAATCTATCACTGCATTTCTAGACAATAGTTTGAAAAGGGCAGCAAAATGTAAAGGCCAGAATCTATATATGTAGAAGATATCAGTTTCTACTTTCTCCTCCTACCCTATTTTATATTTTTATTCCAGGCATATCTCCATCATTTGTCATTTTCTCTTTTTTTTTCACATTTTCATCAAAATGATTTAGCTTAGGAAATTAAAATTTTTATACCGTAATAAAACTAGAGAAAAGTAGGGTTGATATTGAATGAGGCCAGGTAAAGATGAGTTTTGGAAAATATCCTTTCTCTTTGTTATGGCAGTTTTATTCTCTTGTATGTACACTTACAACTGACTGTCCTGTCCTGTGCCAATATCCTCCATTTCAGTCCATTTGAGGACAATGATGACCATTAAAATGAGGAAAGATAGAAAAGTGCAGAAATTGATAAAATGGCTATTTTTTGGAAGGGAACCCTGTTGTCGTTTAATTTTCAATGATGTGCCAGAAATATGGAACGCTTCATGAATGTGACAAAAACAAAATCTGTTCTTCATAAGTGCTGTGCTCACTTTGGCAGCACGTATGGTAAAATTTGAGTGATACAGAGATTAATGTGGCCCCTGCACAAAGGATGACAGTTTAGTTATTCCATCTTGGTATCTATTTTGACCACCTACTATTCAAGCAAAAGGCTATAAGTGAAAATTAAAATAAACAGCTATAAAGAATAGTTTTGGGCTTTTTGTCAAATTTTTGCTTTTTTCCTGCTATAAAATTTGTACAGAAAAGGAACCTGTGAATTATCAAAAGGGTGCTGGGAAAACGAGAATAAAGCAAACAAATTCACACATTCCTGTAATCAATGCATGAATCCTAGTGTGATGGTTTGTGTCTAGTTGTCCCCCCAAAGCCTAAGCCAGTCATGGGGCAGCTGCTGGGATTTGTGATTGATTATTGTGGGTGTGGATGCTGCACCTGCCTTGGGGTTTGCATTACAATACAAGGAGGGAAGACAGGATGGCTAGCTGCCCATGCTGCTATCCCTCTGCTCTCTGCAGCCTCCCTGAGAGGTTGCTCTCTGCTACGTGCTGCTTCGCCTTTGCGCCAGCTGAGTACAGACTGAAACTTCTAGTAACTGAACTAAATAAACCTTTCCTTCCTTAATTTTGAGTTTCAGGTATTTGTCCCAAGAGACAAGACTCTTCTCTCTGTAAGGCAAAGTAGAAAAAAAAAAAAAAAAGAATTACAGAGTGCTATTGAAGTTCAGAGGTGACAGAGGAACATTCACTGTGTACAGTCCTACTTCAGTATATACATAGGCTGAAGAGAGAAGAGTAACTTACACCCAGTATCAAGCTGTATGTATATCAATTGCATATCAGTAGGTCATGCAAATGACTGCATGTATACTTTAGGGTACCCAGTGTTACCCTCCCAGTGACTGGATGTGAGACAGCCATGGGAGACAGCCACGATCAAGAAACAGGAAGGAAAGAGACCGCTGAAGGGTTTGAGCCCAAGAACAAGGTCCATGCCCCAAGGCCAGAGGCCAGAGCCCAAAGGCCAGAGGCCAGACAGCCTGATTTCCTTAGTTCCTCTAGACATGAAAGTCAAGGCACTGGAGCCTTCATCCTGCTGCCTATGCTGCCTGCATTCGGCGCAGAACTAGGCTCTGGATGTCATCTTCATCTATCGGTGTAAGCAGGCACACATATTGAACTGGCACCCTGGCACAGCCTGGGAAAAGCAAAAGGGAACAGGGAAAACTGGGAATTGTTAGACCCCCAAAATTGTAGATCCCAGAAGAAAAACATGCATTCAAAAACCACAGAAAAACTTCCTGTGCATGAGCATGTGTGTATGTTGCTTCTTTCTTCAACAGTAGTTTAGTAGAGATTAAGGAATTTTTCACTTGTCCTTGCTTCTTTTTTATATCTCATTTTATTTTTTATTTTTATCTTTTATTTATTTATGTACTTGGTACAGGGTCTCACTATACAGCTCGGACTCCTAGTGATCCTTCTGTCTCAGCCTCCCCAGTGCTGGGATTACAAGCATGCACCACCACGCCCAGTTTTGGTGGCCCGGTATGGCGCACCTGGAGTTCTGGGGCTAGCATGGCATGTGGTACCAGGAACCAAACCTGGGTCCTTGGGCCTGCCAGGCAGGCGCTTAGACCACTGAACTGTCTTCCCAATCTATCACTTTCTGTTTCCTGTTTCTTTCCCCTTAAAACATCTTGCCCGTTCTTGCTCTGTCACAAGAAGCCATTCTTCATTTTTCCCTGTGAAAAGCCTATATATATACTGAAGTAGGACTGTACACAGTGAATGTTCTTCTGCCACCTCTGAATTCCAACAGTACTCTGTAATTACTTCTTTTCTTTTTTCACTTTGTCTTACGGTCACTTATTTCTTTCACTAGTTTACAAAGATCTAAGAGCAGCAGCCAGGTCTAATATATTTTAAATTTTTTGACAATGTCAAATCTATCACATGCCTATAATGTGTTCATAAAATCTGTTCAATGATTTTAAAATATTACAAAATAAGAGAATGGACTATCTATTAGGAAGAATAATAATAGCAACTTATATCTGCAAGGTAAAATTATTTTCACTTCCTTCACCTGATGGAAAACAAATATGAACAAGAGTCAGAATACCACATCTAAGTACGTTCTTGGATTTCAGTACCAAAAATGATGATGAGAGGGAAAGAGGACAGGAGGGGGAAATGTGGACCACTGCCTAGAAAGTGGCCACTATATATACAACATGATTCTCCTCCTCTGCACAAAGGCACCTCGTTTCATTTATAATAGCTCAAATGAGCAACAAAAAAAAGAACACATCTACCTATATTGTTTCTGGGATTCATTTAATGTTTGTTTTGTTGTTGTTGTTTTGTTTTTGTGGTACCAGGGAATAAACTCAGGACTCTGCACTTGCTAGGCAGCACTTATTCTACTGAGCTATCTCCCTGGCCCTAATGTACTCAAAAGTGATTAAAAACTGCTCGAAAAAATAGAGAAAGCAACCTACTTTGTGGTGTGTTACATATCTATTATGGGAAGGATTAAGATTTAGTATCTACTAATCATATCAACTCTACTGCTTTCCCTTATATTTTATTAATCTACTACTCCAAATCTAAAACTGAAAAACAAGTAATGAAGCAAACATAAATACAAATGCACTAAGGTATTGGATGTTCTACCTTACCCAAATTTCTGTCAAGAAAAACACTTCTACATAAGTGGTCCTGTTTCAACTCACAATTTCTCAGCTTTACACAATGATATGAAAGCAATACATATTCAACAAGAACTCTACTTGAAATTTTGAATCTTGCTTCCGTCCCAGAGCACTGATAAGCAGTGTAACCCTCTTTTCTCACACTGGTGGCAGGGGGAATTCACAGATTCCACCCAGCCAGTGGTCAAAAGAATATAACAACTGATACATTACAGTGTACTGGGTTGTTGCATTATTCTGTCATAATTACCAAGTTAATTTCCTGGAAACATTTAGGTTATAACATGGTGTACCAAATTATGGTGCACCAATACCAACATCTAGCTATGTGAAAGTAAGCATGACCTCTAAAATGGGGCTTGAGAGTTCGTAAATGGTGGAGTACAGAGTAACAAGTTAAACAACTGTGTAATTGCAATTATGTTTAATAGTCTTAGGAATTACTGTCAGTAGTGCAGAATAATTCTTAAAGTGACATTAAATATTTGCAATACCATAGTTGGTAAGAAATACAGATCACAAAGAAAGTTGAAAACTGCTATATCATGTAGATGCTCAAAAGCCAATGAAGGTTCTGGATGTAATTTTTTTAAGTATAAGTTTGTAATACAGAATAGTGATGCTTGGTTCTAGGAAACTGGTACATGCATATACTTTATCTTGAACATTTTCAATGCTTTCAATCCTCTACTATTATTGGTCAAAAAGCAATAAATTAAAATGCATATAATATTTAGAGTGAAAAGTGAAGCCAAATAGTTGAAGTACCTACACACTGTGACACTTCCTGGAACTGTATTCCTCAATATTCAATTATATCAGTAAACAAGAAAAAAATTGTAAGCTTTCTAAAAGTGATAATTTCTTTTATTTAAAAAAATAAATTGAAATGCTATATTAGCCGGGCGTGGTGGCGCACACCTGTAATCCCAGCACTTGGGAGGCTGAGGCAAGAGGATCACTGCGAGTTTGAGACCAGCCTGGGCTACAAAAGTGAGTTCAAGGCCAGTCTGAGCTGCATAGTGAGACCTTGTCTCAAAAAAAAGACAAAAAAAAAAAAAGAAAAAAAAGAAATGCTATATTAAGTGAAACGATACTTCTTGGATGCAAGACAATTTATGATAAACCAACCCTAAATATCTATAGCATGCTGCTAAGAGTTTTGCAAAGAAAAAGAAAAACTACACTCTTGGGCTTTCAAAGAGAGCAAACTGGTCAAGCAATGGCCAAGACTCATCCAGACAGCTGACACTGACAAGAATTCCACATGGTTCCAAAGTAAATCCTGCGGGGATTTGACTGGCCTTGGGAGATACAAAAACTACATGTTTTGTTATACAGGTCTTGCTTTAACTTGCCCTTAACCACCCAGCAGAAAAGTTTAAACATGATGCATAAAACATAAAGGTAGTTTAGTATGCTGAGCTGTAAAAGGCTCAAACCAACAGCTTCCAACATTGCTGGTTTTGCCAGTAACCCACCACAATTATGAAACGTTTCACTACGTATATAACTACTTTGTCTTACATCAATGAGAAGAAATCTATTGTACCAATAACCATTAGAAAATTTATCATGTCTACATCCTGTGCTCTGTGTAACTACGAAGAGGACAACAATATGCACTGTATCAATTATTGGGAATGTACTACTAACATGTTTTGAAACTGTCACATTGTAATTTCTTATTAAAAGTAATAAAATAAAATAATTAAAATTGGCCAAAAAAAGACAAACTACATATTCTGTCCTTTTTCTAAAAATGAAACTCATTTTCAAAAACATGAATGAATTAAACTAATATGTCAGTCTAATTTGAGACTGCACTTACATCAGGAAAAAAATAGTAAGTAGGACTTTAATAAAACTTCTTCGAGAGAAATAACTTCTAAAAATTTAATGATAAATTCCTGATGTTGCTGGATGGCAAAATTTTCATACAAAAGGTATATGCCTATATGCTTTTGATAAGAAAAGCTCATTCCATCTCCAACTGGAATTCATATCACGCCAATTTAAAAGTCTGCCTCTTATAAAGCTATAATGCAGGAAACAAATGAAAAATGAGGTTGAGTCGCTCAAAACCATTTCCATTTTTCTACTTAATGTTCCCTGTCAAGTAAACTATAGAAAATAAAACAAAATAAAAAGAATGGTAGTTAAATAATCTATCAATCAGAAAGTAATATCAACATAAACAATGATAAAAACTACAGGTTTGACTATGTTTTTAACCTGAAGACATTCTTGAAACACTAAAGTAAACTTATATTGTGGAAATGCATCCTATGATTGGAAAGAATTATTCCATATGCAAATGTGTTGGAGACTGGCTTTAGTCACCCCAATCATAGCAAAGAGGTCACAAATTATGAAAACAGAAGCAGACGGGTACCAAGCAACCAGCAAACAGCAATCTGATACAACAAAATGTTTGTCCTACTGATTTCGCATTTTATAAAAGTAACACATTTATATCGTAGATCACCAGCAAGCATAAACAATTAGGATTACACTACCTTCCAAGACAGTCTTTTTTTTTTTTTTTTTCAAATTAGAAGATGACACAACACATAGTTTCTGTCTGACTATCAGTAAATTCATCATCTTTCCGAAGGCCACCTTTGAAAGATCTTATACTGTGCCCAGACAGATCATCAGCTGAGAAAAAAAGAGACAGAAGAACAAGTGGTTCACACAAACACATACACTGGGTAGAGGGGGATCTAAATAACTGAAAGTGAAATTAATGAAAAGGAGTACGTTTATAATATGAAGTCTGAAGCAAATAAAAAGTAGGAAGGCACATGAATATTTTAGAAAGCCAAATATTTGTGTACAAATCATGCAAAGGACACATAACATGCTCAATTCCCAAAGAGACTGAACAAAAAATGTGAATACTTTGCTGGTATCTGAGGGAGTATATGAGAAATTTACATCATTTAGATAAGCTGACTTTGAGTATTTAACAGATCTTCTATCTCTACACTAAGCAACTCTTCTCAGAGTGTCACAACTCTATAGGTACAACATTTTAAAACTACATGTACAATTCATGAGTATTAGTCATTTTAACATATTAAATGTGCCATGTGGGTACAATCTACAGGTAGATTTTCAAAATAAAAGACACTGATATAAGGTAGAAGTATGAATTTTTTAAAATGTTAAGTGTTAAGTTTCATGCTGGGTGTGGTGGCGCACACCTGTAATGCCAGCACTTGGGAGGCTGAGGCAGGAGGATCAGTGCAAGCTCAAAACCAGCTTGGGCTACAAAAAATGAGCTCAAGGTGGGCCTGAAGTCCATAGTAAGACCCTGTCCCAAAAAGACAAATAAATAAATAAGTAAGTAAGTAAGTAAGTAAGTTATTAAGTTTCCCCGAGTACTACACGTGGCTTGGTTACAGCACACTCTTTGACAGTCTACTTATTTTGGTCCAGCTGAACAGCTGTGGCAAGTGGCAGTGATGAAGCAGAGGGAAACAGCAGCTGCACAAATTATTCTCTGGCAGCAGAATGAATGCAGTACTTATCCATGCTGACTTCTCTGCCTGGACCTTCCTTCACACAGGAGGCAGTGGGAGTAAGCACTGAGAATTCAGGCCCAAGCAGCTGCCTTAGTCCTTCAGATGCAGCTTTCTCACAAGACTCAAGCCTCTGGTACATTCTGCAAGCAGAGCCAAACTCTGCAGCAAGCCTTATCTCCGTCAAAGTCATCCTAGACACATGAGCTCACGACCAAAGTGATGGCTCTTTTCTAGACTATTCTTCCACAAGAAGTCAGCTGCCAAGTCCTATTCAATTTTCACCTACTTAAATTTCTTCAACAGCTCCCCACTGGTAGAAGTACATTGTCCATAGTCCAATTACAGAGATGTGTTTTTTCAACCTCAGTTCAGGATATAAAAATAAAAAGGAGCAAAGTGTGTTTTTAAAAAATATTTCATGTAGCAAATAAGATACTTCACCATCTGATCCTAACTCATTTTATGCCATTCCTTGTTACAAACCATGTGCTTCAGTCAGAGTGAGCAACTTACAGTTTCTCCATGGAACCATATTCTTTCAGATCTCTCATCTTTCTCTGACGGAACAGTCCATATACATTACTAGTAGAAGCATTTACCTTGAAAATAGAGCTTACATCTGTGATGCTTTCTGTGACCCCTCCCATGTGTGGCGCTCTTGTTTACGTGACAGTCTTCCTTGTCACACCATCAGCTCCTGAGACAGGAATGGCTCATTGCTCTCCGTCTCTCTTCCTTTCTCCCTCTTCCCTCCTTAAATTCTCTTCAGATTAAGAAGTCACTTCAGAATCATCTGTGCTTGGGGCCTGGCGGAATGGCTCAGTGGTCTAAAGCGCCTGCTTGGGAAAGCTTGGGCGGCTTCAGGGACCGCGGTTCGATCCCCGGCACCACATGCTGCGCCAGCCCTGCCCTCAGGGCGCGGGCTGAGCCGGCCATAAAAATAAGTGAATAAACAAATAAAGGTTCTGAAACAAGAAAAAAAAAATTAAAAAATAATAAAAAAAAGAACCATCTGTGCTCTCAGGAAGACACAACAGAGTGAAACTGGGATGACGTGGGATAAACTGCACTGGGGGAGGGAGTAAGAATGAATGAGATGTTCTCAGGCTTTCCAATCAAGAGTAGGAAACACACTCAAAAAGATTAAAAAAAAAGTAATCCTTAGTGTAAGTGTCTTAAACAAGGATGTTTCTTATGCAAATACGTAGAGTTGACTAATGACTGGGTGGCATTACCAAAACTAAACTCTGCTCCAGTGACCTTTAGTTTCTGACCAGGAAAAGTAATTAGGGGAGCTGGTTTTGCTTAACAAAGCCGTTATATGTTTACCTCTGAATGCAAACATTTTGGGTTGGAGGAACAAAACAATGTTTAGATCTTGCAGCATTACAAGATTAGAAGTTTGTTTTAGATTAAAGAATGTGGTTCTTATCAAAATGTTTCATGGCTTGAGAATCAAAGGCTCTCATTTATTTTTAAATTTAACTATAAGTTGATAGAAAAAATATGTGTCCCTTTATAATTTTCACATTTAAAATTAGAATTCCAACCCAGGTGGACTGGCATGTACTTGTAGTCACAGCTACATGGGAAGCTGAGGAAAAAGTACTGCTTGAGGCTGACCAGCAGTTCAAAACCTGCCTGAGGAACAGAGTGAAACCTCATCTAAATTAGAAATTCCCCAGCCTTATACATTTCTAATATTTGCAAAATTAAAAATGTAACTCAAGAAAAAGTAATATTTTTCAGGTCAAGGAAAGGTCAATATTAAATCATCTGCTAGCTTTGTGTCCATGTACTAGGAGGTAGTAGGGGTGAGACAAGAATGGCTTTGAAAGAAATTCATTGAAGAAAGAACATTCTTTTCAAAAAGTGAACCAACTGGGTATCAATGTGGAAAAAAAAAAAAAAAGAAGAATGCAGACCTTTACTTCCTACCATATACAAAAATGAATCACAGGCACAAATATTTTAAAAAGTCAAGCTAAACCTTAGAGGAAACAGGATGAAATCTTCACAGACTTCAGATAAGCAAAAATGTCTTAGATACCACACTAAAAAGCGTGACACACCAACACAACAATTAGTAATCTAGACTTAGCAAAATTCAGCACATTTATGTTTCAAAATATCATTTAAAAGTGAGGGGCTACACAAAAGCCTGCCTGGCAAGTGCAAGGTCATGAGTTTGAACCCCAGTCCCTAAAAAAAAAAAAAGGTGAGGGGCTGGGAGATAGCTCAGTACAATAAGCACTTGCCTGGCAAGCACAAAAGCTTGAGTTCAATCCTCAGTTCCGAAAGAAAGAAAGAAAGAGAGAGAGAGAGAGAAAGAAAGAAAGAAAGAAAGAAAGAAAGAAAGAAAGAAAGAAAGGAAGGAAGGAAGA
>PVJA010048902.1:0-13991 GCA_004027025.1 Myocastor coypus
TTTTTTTTTTTTTTTTTTTTGTATTTAGTGTAGGGTGTCACTACATGGGTTGAACTCTAGCTATCCTTTTGTTTACAGTCTCCTGAGATCTGGGATTACAGATGTGCATCACCACATCCACTCTGAATCACCTTTCAGTGTGCCCTGTGGGTAGAGCTGGCACAGCACATGGGATTGAACCTGGTCCCTGACTCTGCCTAAGCAGGTGCTTTAATCCACTGATCTATCTAGCCACCCTGTAGTTTTAGTTTTTACACGAGTTCCTGTGTTTGCATCTTGTCCTAAACCTGCTCCCAGATCCTACCACAAGACCCCCTATGAAGTTACTACAGCATTGTACTGTATTTCATAGTGGCAATTGTGCAAGCCTAGGGGAAACATTGGGAGTCTGGGCTGTTACTTCAGGGGCCAAGTAAGTTTTAGCATTTGAGTAGGACCCATGTTTTTTAAAGCAAAACTCTGAATTTTTAATTTTTATTTTTATGGGACCAGGAATTGAACTCAGGCCCTTGTGCTGGCCAGGCAAGCAGTTATTCTACTGAGCTATTTCCCTGGCCCCAAAACTCTGAATTTTAAAAATAGGTTATGATTCACAGGTTTGTAGTTACATTTGCTTCAATAAAACTTAAGTAGATTGCTGGGCATGGTAGTGCACACTTGTAGTCCTACTACTGGGGATGCTGAGGAAGAAATTTTTTTTTTTTTTTTTTCATCATGGCTGGCTCAGCCTGTGGTGCTGGATCCAACCATGGTCACTGCAGTTGCCTAAGTTTGCCTACAAAAGTGCTTTACACTGCTGAGCCGTCTCGCTGGCCTTGAGGAAGAATTGTTGATACATGGACTGGCATAGAGCCTATTGCATTTTATTTTTTTTTTTTTTAAGAATTTTTAAATTTTTATTTATTTATTTATTTTTTTTTTTCTTGTTTCAGAACCTTTGTTTATTCACTCATTTTTATGGCCGGGTCAGCCTGCCCCGAGGGTGGGGCTAGTGCAGCTTGTGGTGCCGGGGATCAAACCGGGTCCTTGAAGCCGCCCAAACTTTCCCAAGCAGGCGCTTTAGACCACTGAACCATCCCGCCGGGCCCCACATCCTATCTTAAAAATCATTTCCCAACAAAAAATTCAAAACAAACTTTAAGCAGACAGTATTGTAAAGTAGAAAATATGTTGGATGTGGAGTCAGTTTTTGAAAGTCCAAGTTATAGTAAGGAGTAAGAATTTCTGGAGTGCCATTATATAGTGTGGTAACTAGGTAGAAATTATATACTATTTTTAAAAAGCTAGAAGAAGGATTTTAATGTTTTCACAATAAAGCAATATTTGAAGGGATAGATATGTTTAATTTAGTTTAAATTTTATGCTGCATATACATGTATCAAAACCAGAATAATCCATTAATATATATCATTTCTTTCTTTTCTTTTTTTTTTTTTGAGGTACAAGAGATTGAACTCGGAACCTTGCACTTGCCAGGCAAGGCAAGCGATTACTCTACTGAGCTATCTCCCAGCCCCTCATTTTATGTTTTTTGAATCAGTTAAAAATAAAACTAATGCAAGTATGCAAATATCCTTTTTTTTTCCCTTTTAGATATATCTGATTATTAATATGGTCTCACTATGCAGTTTGGGTAGTGGTGATCCTCTTGCTTTCAGCCTCCCTAGTACTGGGATTATAGGCGTGGGGCACTATACCTGGACTCTGGCTAGCTCAACCTGCCCTGGGATCAGGTCTGGTGTGGCATACGGTGCCAGAGGTGGAACTGTAGTCCCTGTGTTTGTCTAAGCTTGCCTAACCAGGCACGTTAGTTCACTGAGCTATCTCGCTGGCCCCACAAATACTCTTTTTTTTTTAAAAAGAAAAATGAATAAAACTGGGTGTGGTGGTTGTAGCCCTATAATCCAAGCGCTTGGGAGGCTGAAAAACAGGAAGGATCACTACAAGTGTGATATTTGTAGTGAGACCCTGTACTAAATTTAAGGTTTCTTTTTTTTTGGTGGAACTGGGGTTTGAATTCATGCCCTTGCACTTGCCAGGCAGGCACTTGTGCCACGGAGCTAACTCCCTGGCCCAACCCTGTACTAAATACATTTAAAAATAATAGAAGAAAGAACAGTTGTTTCTGGCTTTTTGCTCTGCCATTGTGTACTCATCTTCTCTAAGCCTTGAATGAATTAGGAGCATTCTTAACTCTAAAGGGTTATTGGGAGCATTAAGGAAATGATCTGTAAACTAGTGCTAGATAGCTGTAAGATTTATTACTGTTTTTTTACCCCCCTGTATTTAGGACAGGGTGTACAGGGTGCACAGGGTCCCACCAAGTAGATCTGGCTCTTAGTGGTTCTCCGGTTTTCAGCTTCCCAAAATGCTGGGATTACAGGTGTATGCCACCACACCCAGTCTCAATCGCCCATCTCAGTCTCCCCCTACCCCCCATGGGCAGGGCTGGCACTGCAGGCCAGGGATCGAAACCAGCTGTTGTGCTCTGCCTAAGCAAGTGCTTTAGTCTGCTGAGCTGTCAGGCCAACCCAGGTTTATTACTGTTAATTGCATAATAATTGGATGGCTTACTTTCATGGCATGTGGTGATAAGAAAGGTGAACATTTATTTGTTTTATATACCTTTTCTGGTACTGTGGTATCAAACCCAAGGCCATGTGCATGCCAGGCCTGAGCTCTATCCTTGAGCTACAACTCTAGTCCCATTTCCTTAAAAGAATAGAAGTTTCCTCCTAAACACCAGCAGATAAAACTTGAGGAGATCTTAGACATGTTTCCTCAACAACACATAGTATTTTCAGTTAGGTTATCGGGTAAGTTGGAACTAGCTAAAGGCTTAATTTGTGATTATTTAAAGTGTATGCTACCAGGAAACACTTTTTTTACGTATATGTGCTGGGTATCGGTATCACAAAGAAGAGAAAGGTGGAATGGATTAATAATTCTAAATTAAGTTACTTAAGAGACCTACTAGTGTAATGTAGTGCGAAGTTTTTTTTTTATTTTTTTTTTTATTTTTACTGTGAAGTTTTTCTGTTAATAGTTTTTGGTGTTGGGAGTAGAACCTGGGGCCTTGTATCTACTGAAGCGTACACTGTACCATAGAGCTATGTCTGTAGCTTTAGAATTACTACTCATACCTGTGTGAATTGACTTGCTGATATATGTAGCACACAAGACAGCCAGAGTGCGCTTGATGCTGAAGACAATGACGCAGTGGAAGGAGAGACAGATGATGGCCCATTGCTGGTGCCGAGAGTGAAAGTGGCTGAAGATGGTTCTATTATTTTGGATGAAGAAAGGTAAGATAGAGGCAGAGAGTGTGATATAGGTTGTAGCTTTGTGAGAATAAACGTACCACGTCTAAGGGAAGCTGTCCTGTTTCTGAACTTGTCATTGTCACTTAGACTCTGTTGTATATATTTACATCACTAATGTTGTAAACAGAAAAGTGGGATAGGTGAATTTGTAATTTTTAGCAATTTTTATGTTTTGTATGAAAAGATGATATTGCTATCCTAGCTCCATTAAGCTAATGCCATTGCTTAACTGCACACTGAGTCACCTTGCTGAACTAAACAGATGTCATGCTCCTGATTTCTAGGACGGACCTACTCTTGAAGTCAGTATTCACATTTTCATATTAACTAATTCCATATTCTTGTGTCTAGTGAAAAGTAATGAGTGTGCAGTAAAAGCTAGGCTTAGCATATGATTTTTGTTATGGTGAGGTTTAACTTACCTTTGGTTTAATCTGTAAGTTCTAACAAATTCCTTATATTTGGCATTGTCAAGTGTAGTTGTCTTTCTTTTTTTTTTTTTTTTGTCTTTTTGAGACAGGGTCTCGCTATGCAGTTGAGGCTGGCCTTGAGCTCACTTTTGTAGCCCAGGCTGGTCTCGAACTCACATCAATCCTCCTGCCTCAGCCTCCCGAGTGCTGGGATTACAGGCGTGCGCCACCATGCCCGGCAAAGCCTACAGCACCCGGTATTCCCAGGCGGTCTCCCATCCAAGTACTAACCAGGCCCGACCCTGCTTAGCTTCCGAGATCAGACGAGATTGGGCGCGTTCAGGGTGGTATGGCTGTAGACTGTAGTTGTCTTTCTAAAATATATTTTTTTAAAAAATGAGAAATGGGTATGTAAATAAGGAGGAATGAGCTGGGTGTGGTGATGCACACCTGTAATCCTAGGACTCTGGCAGCTAGGCAGGAGAATTGCCATGAATCTGAGGCCAGCCTGAGCTATGTAGTGAGTTTAAGGCCAGCCTAAATTAACACAGTGAGACCTCTCTCAAAAAAACAGGCATGGTGACTGTTGGGCAGTTTATGCCATTGGTAGTACAAATGGATCTAGTTTCTTTTATGGGCCTTTTCACCAATAAAATTAATAAAAAGCCACCCAATCTCAAGCCATCTGGAAATGAGATGTACAAATTATGGTCCTGTGTTATGTGAATGTGTAAAGTTGGTAAAAGTATTTTAAGTATCTAAATTTTATGGTAATGAAACATAAATGTAACACTGCTAATAGTAATTGTTTTTGTATATTTTATTAGTCTGTTGTGATAATTTTCTGGTTTTAAATAGTTGAAAGTGTATTTAATTGCTTTGACTGTCAAGATGTAAAATATAAGTATAATAGATTGATGGGCACTGAACTTCAAGCCTATAATCCCAGCACTGTGAGAGGCTGAGGCTGGAGGATTAGAAGTTCAACTCCCACGTGAACCACTTAGAGTCTATCTCATTGGAAAAAATAGAAAAAAGTGCCTAGAAAATAGCCTAGTGGTAAATTAATTCTAGGCACAACATGTTAATAAGACCATAAGAGGCAAATAGAAGTGGGTGAAGCAAATATTTTAGGTGGTTCAAAGATGTGTCACAATTTTATACTGATTTATGGATTTTGAAAACAGGTTGACATTTCTTTTTTATTTTTTAGGAAAATCTTCAGAAAGTATGCTAATTTGAAGTGCCTATTACCATTTTTTAAAATGTATACTTTTGTTATGACTGCCATGTTAAATTTTAAAAATAAGTATCGTTTATTGTTTTGTACTTGTTTTTACTGTGCATCTATTTAAAAATGTTTCAGCTTAACTGTGGAAGTTTTAAGGACAAAAGGCCCCTGTGTTGTTGAGGAAAATGACCCTATATTTGAGTGTGGTTCTACAACTACATATTCCAGCTTTAGGAAAAACTATTACTCTAAACCATGGTCAAATAAAGGTAATTAATTTTCATTAAAAAATTCTGTGAGTTATTTATTTAAAATGAACTATTATTACATGTTTCCAATTTAAACCAGGTCTTCCCTAAAAAGGTAAATGTAAAGCACTGTGGTGTGTTCTTTCTTGCTAATTTTATTAGCACCTGTACCTGCCCCATTGTGGAACTGTATCTCTTGACTTTATTTTAGAAAAGTGAGAGACCAAGGAGGGGAGAGTGAGGGGGGTTATAAAAAAGAATGAAATTGTATTATGTACTTGTACCAACTCCCTACATTGAATGTAATCATTATGTTTTGCAACCATATTGATAAAAGCAATCTTTTACTTTTTGTATTTTTATTTTTATTTTTTAGAGCTTTATTTATGTTATGCCTGGCTCAGCCTGCACTGTGTGTGGGGCTGGCGCAGCCTATTGTAAGCAGGCGCTTTAGACTGCTGAGCTATCTCACTAGCCCAAAATAATCTTTTAAAGAATTAGCTCTTTGATTGTTTTTTTTCTGGAATCTTCCTGTTAAATTATATAAGCAAAACCTTTTAAATGAAAAATAAGCAACCATTTCTAGTAGTCATAATGTTTCACTTCAGATAGTATTCTAGAGTTTTTATAGATGAACTGATAAAGGAGAAAAATGAAAGAAGTATACAATAAATGATATGTTTATTAGTTTCCTTTCATGATAAGAAGCAACATTTTGGGAAACCTTAAAACGTGATAGAAAAATACAGAGCAAAAAAGGATTCTATAATAATTTTGTAACCACCAATTCTATTCTTGTGAGGTAACTTTATACATGTTCCTCTTATGTTTTGTAACTACTTTTTTTTAGACTACTTAGCATATGAGAGTTGCATGTAGAATGATACAGTAGCAGCAACTCAAAATTTTCTTCCAGGCTTTTTTTTGTTTTGTTTTTGCTAGACAAGGTCTTACAGTTCAGGCTGGACTTGAGCTCACTCTTGTAGCCCAGGCTGATCTCAAACTCACATCAGTCTTCCTACTTCAGCCTCCTAAGTGCTAGGATTACAGGTTTGCGTCACCATGCTCAACCCTTCCAGGCATTTTGAATGAGGCCAGGTAACAGAATGTCTAATAAATTCTGGCTGTCTTAGCTTCAACATGAAAATTTCTTACACTATGTTTAAGAAAGGTGTTTTAGGGTATTTTAACTATTGCGTGAAGTTTTTCCTATAAATTAAGTACTGTCACATTTTATTTTTAACTTCATATAATGTAAAATTTCTTTGCTCAAGAGATTAAATTTCAGTGATTGATTCTAAATCTTATTTTTACAGAAACAGATATGTTCTTTCTAGCCATCAGCATGGTAGGAACTGATTTTTCTATGATTGGACAACTTTTTCCTCATAGAGCAAGGATAGAGATTAAGGTAATTTCATCATATTTGTTGATTGAAAAGAAACCACATGTTGCTAATATTGTTTGCAAGGTTGTAGGGATTACTACAGATTGAACCAGGGCTTAACATATGCTAGGCAAGCACTCTACCACTGGTTCATTTTCCTAGCAAACTCCCTCCCCCCCATTGCTGTACTGAGCTGCTTCCCATTCTGTTGAGTCTTTCTTCCCTCTCTCTAGGTCTCCATCTGTTAATCTATAATCCTTTCCCCTGGCTGGACAGTGATCTGAGAGCCACCAAACCACCTTCCATCAAGGGTTTGAATACAGTAATTTTTTTTTTCTTATTTTATTCAGTTTTAATATGGTTTCCATTATTAACTTCAAACAAAATGATTTCCATTTTAAAAAAAACAATGCGCTGGTCACATAATTCTTTTTCATTTTATACAGTTGTACAAATATTCTAAATACACACTTGTTCAAAATGATGGCAAATAAGATTAACTGTATAGTACATAAAGAAAATTAAAAAAAAAAAGAAAATAAGCATATTTTAAAAGCAATAGAAATGTCTATGCAAAACAAACAAAAATGGAATAAATTTTTAATTTTTAAAGTATTGCAGCAGGCCCACAGGTCTGTAACAAAGGAATGTCTCTGCACAGTTCCTCATAGTAATCAGCTTCCTCTGGATCCCTAGTGGACACAGAGGCCACACCATTGAGTGCCTGTCTTATTAAGGAGCTTCTTAGTTTGTCCAAGCTTTGCATACTCTCGGAGGTCTTCTCTGATCTCCTTCAGCACCAATGCATCATTCTCAAAGTTTTTAGGGCGAAACCTATTTCTGATGATGCCAACTTGCTCTTGGCACATTTGGGATAGTCTGGCCCACCTTGCATGTCTCTAACCCAAGTATAATTTGTGGCCTTTTAATTTCATCTTCATCTAAACATTTCAGCATAAATTCCACAGATGTTCTCTTCGAATAACAGCATAGCTCATCTTGGTTAAGATTTCCTTAATTGTGCTTGCTTTGGCAGCACATATACTAAAATTGGAAAGATTTCCTTAATTATGTTTGTGAAGTTTGACTTTAAATTCTTCTGTCTGAGGATCTTTCATAATAATACTAAACATGGGCATAAGTTGTATAAATTTATCCATTGTAACGTCTGGAGGCAGACCAGACACATACACATTTGTTTTTCTATCCTCCACATGAACTCATCTAGATTTACTCTTTCTCTGTTCTCCCTTTTTCCCAGGATCTGTGGGTTCTGTGATTTGTCTTGTGGAATTTTTTCTGTAGTCCTAGCACTGCTGTGTAGGACATTTGTTGTAGAACTAGGTTTGTTATCACTAGAGAAGTCATATGACCTGATACATAGCAGTGAAATTGTCTGCGATTTTGGGGAACCAAAACCTCTCGTCCAGGTTCCACTGAGAGTAGGTGTCAGCTAGCTTCTGCCAGAAAGACTCCATTTTGCTGTTTTTTTTTTTTTTTTTTTTAATGTATTTGGTTGTTATAGGGTCTCACTACACAGCTGTGACTCATAGTTATCCTCCTATTTTCAGCCTCCCCTGTGCTGGGACTATAGGTGTACCCTACCATGCCCAGACTCAGTTCATCCTTGGGATGGGGCTGGTGCAGCATATGGTGCTAGGGATTTTACTGCAGTCTCTGCACTTGCCTAAGCTTGTCTAAGCAAGTGCTTCAGTCCACTGATCTGTCTCACTGGCCCAAGAATCAGTTTTGGTTTGGGGCAACTGTAGTAAAAGGTCAAGGTATATTTTAAGTTACTTTTCTCATTTTGTTGACTGCTTGGTGTATTTGAGATGATTGTGTATCCTATAATTGTTGGGTTTCGTGTTACCTAATTATATCCATTTTTTTTTTCTTTTCCGTGCTGGGGATTGAACTCAGGACTTCACGTTTGCCAGGCAAACACTTACTCTACTGAGCTATCTCCCCAGCCCCACAACTTTTCTTTTCTCTTCTTTTCTTTTTTCTCCTTATATCAGTCAGTTATGGAGAGAGGAATTAAAATATCCATCTGTGATCATGGATTTGTTTTTCTTTAGACCTATCAGTTCTTGCTTTAGGTATATTGAAGTGCTTTTGTTCAGTGCATTCACCTATAGCATGTTTGTCAAGTTTGTTATTTTATCATTAGGAAAAAACTTTTTATCTCTGCTGATACTCTTTGACTTTCTCTTTCATTTTTCTAACTTTTTGTTTTCTTATCTTTTTTTTTTTTTTTTTTGCCTTTTTGAGACAGGATCTCACTATGCAGCTCAGGCTGGCCTTGAGCTCACTTCTGTAGCCCAGGCTGGTCTTGAACTCGCACTGATCCTCCTGCCTCAGCCTCCCAAGTGCTGGGATTACAGGCGTAAGCCACCACGCCTGGCTTGTTTTCTTATCTTTTTGAATTTCTCTTTTTAAAGTATTGCTATACTAGTATCAGCTTTATAGTTTTCATAATTTTTAAAATCCTTTGAAAACCTGTGTCTTTATATTTGTGTTACTTTTTGCAGTATTGGTGATTGAATCTAGGGCCCTTGCACTGAGCTACATCCCCAACATATTTTTATTTAGAGACAGAGGCTTGCTAGGTCACTAAACTGCCCAGACTGAGTCTAAACCTGGTGGTTCTCCTGCCTCAGCCTCCTAAATGCTGAGATTACAGGCATGTACCACCATGCCCACCTTAAATATTAAGCACTTATTCTTCATTCTCTCCTGAGACTGCTTATTTCGTGTACCTATATGATATTATATTAAAGTTTGGTTCATTTTTTTCTAAATTTTTAGAATTTTAATTGGATAGTTTTTATTACTGGAGCCTTCAAGTTCCCTAACCTTGTCTTTGACTATTAAACCCATTCAGTTATCCTTGATTAGTTTAGTATTGCATGGTAGTTTTTTTTTTTTCAACAGTCACAAAGTTTTACGTTTGGAGAAAATAGGCTCTGTGAAAGGAGTTTGGGCCAAGTAAAAATGGAAAGGAGAGAAAGATACATTTTACAGTGTATAGGGAGAGCTTCCACTAAGAGACACTATCATGGTAGGAAGTTTTATTATGAGAAAGCATGGAAATAAAAGATATTCTGTACATTAGATGATGTTAAAGATGTAGCAGATTTTAAAAATGTGCAAAGCTACCACATCAGCTTTCCTCCTTTTTATTATTTTTTTTTCATTAAGATTTTTTTCATCATCTTTTCCCATCATTTCTAAAAAGGTAAAGCTTCAGTACCGCATACACACAAAAGCTAGAAGTTTGAGTAACTTAACTGTTGACAAAGACACCATTTAGAGAAGTATGTTTATTCATAGGTTTCCTTTTAATATTTACTAATTAAAGTCTTTGCTTGTTTAATAAGAGAGTATTTTTTGTTGTTAACAGAATAAATTTAAACGTGAAGAAAAAACAAATGGCTGGAGAATAGACAAAGCATTCCGTAAGTACTAAAAACCCCTTTTACAAAGGGTCTAGAGAGGCTAAAACATGACCAGATTTATTTTGTTTTGTTTTGACAGTCTTACTGTGTAGTTGAGACTGGTCTTGTACTCATGGCAGTCTTCCTGCCTCAGACTCCCAAGTGCTGGGATCACAGGTGTGCCCCATAGTGTCTAGTTACATTTGTTTTGTACTTATATTGCTATAATAAGACTGGAATTTTTCTTTGTTGAAAAATACAGGTAGTAGTTGCTACAAATCTATTGCCAAAGGATTAGCCAAAATATCCAGAAGCAGGTAAAGAGAGTTCTAAGTCCAAAAAGGACTGATGATAGTTCTAAGTGGTTCTTTATTCTGAAGGAACTATATAGTCAAGGAATTGTTTCTGGAAGAGTTTTTATCTATGATTCCCTCTAGTAATTAACTAGTCATTTAATCAGCATCACTGACCACATGCTGTATGCTGGTTGATATGCTGGGTATTAAGGATAAAATGATAAACAGGGCAATGGGGAAACCTGCCTTTAGAACCTTAGTTATAAATGTTGTTGTTGTTTTTTTGTGGTACTAGGGATTGAACTCAGGACCCTGTGTTCTCCAGGCAGGTGCTTAGTCTACTGGGCTATCTTCCCATCCTCACCTTGGTATAAATGGATGGAGGAAGTTGAACTACATAGTAATTTCAAAAGTGATGGATTGCTTTTTTTAAAATGTATTGGGTACAGGGTTTCATTATGCAGTTTAAGACTCATAGTGATCTTCCTGTTTTCAGCCTCCCAAGTACTAGGATTGTAGTCACACACCATCCTTCCCAGTCTCAGTTGCTGTTTCAGTGTGCCCCTGGAGGGCGGGGCTGGCATGGCATGCCTGGGGGGTCTAACCCCAGTCCCTGTTCCTGCCTAAGGTACTTTAGGCCCTTGAGCTATCTGGCTAGCCCTCAAATTCACTTTTTTTTTTTTTGGTACTGGAGATTGAACTGGGGAAGTTGTGCTTGCCAGACTGATGCTTATGCCACTGAGCTATATTCCCAGCCCCCTCAAATTTAGTTTTTAAAGTAGTTCTTCTAGTTTTTGGAAGATACACATTTTTCATGGGTATGTGGTTAACATTTCATAATAAATGTACCCAACATCCATCTAGCCATAAGATTAGCATATTAAAATTAAATAAACTTTCTTAATTGAAATTAGCCAGGGGGCTGAGGATATAGCTCAGTAGAGTAAGTGTTTGCCTGGCAAGTGCAAGATCCTGAGTTAAATCCCTGGTACCACCAAAAAAAACCCAAAAAACAAAAAACAAAAAACAAAATTAGCCATAATGCTAATTTTATTGTCTTTTTACGGTGCTGGGCATTGAACCTAGGGCCTTGATAAACTAGACAAGCATTCTACTTTTGAGTCACCCTCCTCACCAGGCCCATAATACTAATTTTAGACAAAAAGTCATGTATGGACATAGAACTCAATATTATTTTTTTACTTTACATGTTTGGGATCATAATGTTTATTTATTTATTGGAACCAGGATTGAACTCAGGCCCTTGTGATTGCCAGGCAAGCTCTTATTCTACTGAACTATCTCCTTAGCCCCACACTTCATGTATTTGGTACTGGGTCTTACTATGTAGCTTGAACTCATAGTGATCCTCCCATTTTTAGCCTTCCCAGTGTTGGATTTACAGGTGTGCACCACCAGACCTGGTCTCCGTGGCTGGCTCAGCGCACCTTGGGTGGGGCTGGTGCAGCATGTGGTACCAGAGATCAAACCCCAGAACCTGTGTTTGCCTAAGCAGGCACTTAATTTGCTGAGCTATCTCACCTGGCCCAGAACTTAATGTTTTGTAGCATGTATGTTTACCTTATGTAAGTAAATACTGTGGTAGACAAAAGAATTTTATACCCAGTATTCTACTGGATCCTTAGGGAAACCATTTTAGGAATGGCTCATGGACTATATGGACTATTGGAAATGGAGAAACTTTTCATTAGGCTAAACATATTATGATCAGGAAGTAATTCATACATCTGTATGTTTATAGTTCTGCTGAATCTAGTGGTTTGTAGTAGAAAATTAAAAATAAAACCCTTGGGCTGGCGAGATGGTTCAGTGGTCTAAAGAGCCTGCTTAGGAAAGCTTAGGCAATGGCAAGGACCCGGCACCACATGGTGTGCCAGCCCCACGGCAGGCTGAGCATTAAAAAAATAAATAAAATAAAAATAAATCCCATATTTTCTTTCTTTTTTGATACTTTATTTTTTGTGTTTTGTGATGGTCTCATTTTGCAGTTCAGGCTGGCTTTAAATTCATGGCAATCCTGCCTCATTCTCTTGAATGCTGGCTTTATAGGCATGTGCCCCCATGCCTGGCTTATATAGAGACCTTCTTTAAAACAATGACAATGTTTATTTGAAAAAATAAAAGTGAGTGGGGAGGGAGAAACTGGCTGTGAAGAATGAGACTGGGCCAATTAGAAGAGGAACAAAACAAGATACAAGTATACCCTGGAGGACACAGGCTAGACTTCTGTGAGGAAAGCCATGGTAGCCTCCTAGAGCGATCAGTTAGGGATTTCTAGAATGTTCACTAGCTCACTGTTGCACAGTTACCAGGTTCAAGGTGGGTCCTTAGAAAAACAGGTCTTTTCAGATTTGATTTTCTTGAGATTATTTGTTTATTTTCTTGATATACACCTTTTTTCTGAGGCCTTCTTATAATCTTTCTGTACATTCACCATAGTTTAGATGGGAAGTTTAGGGAAAGATTTGACTCTTGTGATGGATTCATTTTTGTTTTTGTTTTTTTTTTGTAAAATTTATTTAGTACAGGATCTGTAGGGTCTTATTACATAGATCAGACTCGTAGTGATCTCCTGTTTTCAGCCCCCCAAGTGCTAGAATTATAGGTGCATGCCATCTCCCTTGCCCAGTCTTAGTCACAGTCTGATCATGCCCTGGAGGTGGGGCTGGCACAGGACACCAGGGGATCAAACCCTGGCCGCTGTGCTCTGTCTAAGCAGGTGCTTTAGTCTGCTGAGCTATCTGGCAGACCCTCATTTCTGGTTTTTATGCATTGCTTTTGAAATATATGCTGTTGATGGGTATTTATTAGGAATGTTCCTTTTTGCACTAAACTTGACTTATGTTTTATGTTTACTTCCCACTTTATTGATATTTGGAAATAGTCATGATAAAGAGGGCTTATGATAGTGGATAGGTATTTGAAGATTTCTTAGTAATCTTCACTTTTATTTTGTAGTACTGGGGATTTAACTGATATCAAGCCTGCTAAGCAAGTACCCAGCTGGTGAGCTACAAACTAGCCCCAGGCTCCAATCCTCTTTTGGTGCAGGGGTTGGAACCTAGGAATATATGTTTGCTAAGCCTATGCTGCACAGCTGAGCTGTGCCTCCAGCCCTCCTTGCCATACTTAATAATTGATATGTTTTTATACACACTTGAAAATGTATAGTTTTTTGTTTCTTTTTTTAGCGGAGTTTGTTACTGGGAGTCAAACTCAGGACCTTGTGTTTGTCAGACATGAGCTTGTGCCACTGAGCTATATCCTTGGCCACTAAAATGTAGTTTTGAATTTTGACTAAAGATGAATCTTTTGTAGGCACCAAGCCAAATCATGTATGAAACATTTTCATCATTTGAGAAAACCCTTTGATTTCCTTTCCAGTCATCAAATCCTATTCTAGTCCAAGGCAACAACTATTTCATTTTGAAACACCATAGATTCTTCTAGCATGTTGTAGAACATCTTATCTTATGCAATAGTATAGTATGTACTCTCTTGTATCTGGTTCGTTTTACTTGATATGTTTTCAGGACCTCACCTGTTTGTTGCTTATTGTCAGTGATCTCCCCCACTTCTAAACTAGTTTCCTTCTATTGCTGTTCCTTCCCTTTTCTTCCTTCCTTCCTTCCTTCCTT
>PVJA010048903.1:0-13987 GCA_004027025.1 Myocastor coypus
GTGTGTGTGTGTGTGTGTGTGTGTGTGTCTGTGTGTCTGTGTGTATGTTGCGTTGTGTACGTGTAATCCTACACCTGTGTGTGGGGGCAGCAAAAGCAGTGAGGCAGGTAATGGAATGGCTGTGCACCAGCTCTGGTTGTGTGCACATCAGTTTTGTCATCTCCCAGTTGGGTGAATTTAGGCAAGTGCTCCAACCTGCTATAATTCAGTTTCCTCACCCATAAAATAGAGATACTAATAGTACCTAACTCAAGGGACTTCTGTGATTATTAAGCAAGTCAATATGTATACAGAAGTTGCCTTAGCTGAGGTTTTGCTTTCCCAGCTTCCAATTACCTGTGGTAGATCACAGTCTGAAAACAGTAACTGGAAATTGCAGAAATAATTCCGAAGGTTTAAGTTGCATGCCATTTTCAGTATTATGATGAAATCTTGTGTTGTCTGGCCTTGGTCAAGAACCAGCCCTTCCTCCAGCACACAATGCCATGTGTCCGCTACCATGCTGCTAGTCAGTAGCCAAGCCAGACTCACCATACAAGTATCACAGGACTGCGATACACAGAAGACCAGTGCTGTGTTGCAATACCTGGGCCGTTCGCTTCACCTCATCTCACCAGGGACTATAGCATCTCATACCAACATCATAAGCAGGGCAGGTGTGCTACAAGGTATTTTTATAGAAAGGGAGGTACCAATTTCACATAACTTTTATTATAGCATATTTGTTACAATGGTTCTATTTTATTGTTAGTATTGTCTATCATCTTCTACTGTACATAACATTTAAAATAAACTTCACCATAGATATGCCTATACATGAAAAATGAAGCACATATGCATAAGTTTGGTGCCAGCCCCAGGTTTGGGCATCCACTACAGGTCCTGGATGTGTGGATAAATGGGGCCTGCTGTGGAGCCCTTAGTTTGCAGCCCATGCTCCACACTCACAGACTGCAGCTACGCTTATTATTATTTGCTTCTATACTCAGGTCAGTTGGCTAATGTATGTCTCTTGTTCTTCACTCTCAAATGAGGCAGAAAAGAATCACTAGGGGCTGCCAGATTTAAAGCTAAAGTCTCTATCCCTCTGTGAACATGTTGAATGTACACAAACTTGAATCCTATGCCTTTAAGGTGATCCCCAAATTCAAAACAGAGATGTTCACAGAAACTCCAGCAGTAGAGCTGGGTCCTCCCTCATCACCCAAAACCTTTTCCACTGGCCCAGTCAGACCTACCTCATGCTCGCCAGCTTGATCGCAGAGAGCATTCTGAATCAATTTTACAGCCTACTCTCTTGGCCTTTGGGCTATTTGTGTAACCACTTGCTTCTTACTTCCAGATAAATGAATTGCTCATTTTTACTAACATAGAGAGATATCTACATAAATGAAATCACTTTAGCATCTCATCCTTATTTAGTTGAAATTGCTCAGAGAGAAAAACATGTCCTTTTCCCCAGAGAGATGCAAATCTTTAGTATTTTGGCAATGCCCTCTGTGGCAATAATAATGAAATATTAAATAATTAAAATGGCAGCAATACTAAAAATGGAATGAAGAACATGAGGACAGCTGCTGCCTTTCGCTGAATCCTAGGTGTGCCTTAAATTGTGCTCAGTTCTTATCACCATTAGCTCATCCAATTTTGCCATCAGAGTGGAACGAATGGATGGACAGGCTTTCCCCAGCTGAGGTTTGTGGATGAGGAACTGATGATCAAGAGCCTCAGCAGCTGCACATCCAGAAAGTGCCAGATCATTCTAGAATCTTGGCCTCACCCTGATCCACAGGGATGACACAACCTTACCCCCAACACTACCACCATTCCCTTTTCAATTATCCACATGCATATGCCCCCTATGTTATTATCCTAACAAATGTGCTAAAAGGAAAATAAACTCTGCAAGGCTGGCTTACAAAAATAGCAAAATGCATAGCACAGGACTGTTCTGTATAATTCATGCAGAAAACACAGAAATATTTTATTCTGATAAATTGTGCTTTTTTGTGGTCCTCATGAATTTGCTGCTGCATGCACATACATTTGCATGTGCAGACTGCCCCTGTATGTATTTCACTTCTACTATTTATGTTTTGGTAAAGAGATGAAGAAAGCCCAAACCTGAATACTGGCTATGCCTTGTGGGAAGCTTCAATCCACACCTTGAAACCAAGGGGCTATGAAATCTCTAGTATCTCTTGTAGCCTACTTCTATCCCAACCAGGTTAGTACCTCCTGTTGAACATTCTCAGCCCTCCTTCCCTTCCTGTCACAGATCTTCGATTCCACCTGGACTTCTCGCATACTCCATGTGATGTGAGGGCACTATCTCCTTTTCTAGACACTGAGGGATTTCCTGCCACATCTCCAGGGCCTAGCACAGTTCCTGATACATAGGAGTCATGCAATAAATGCTGAATGAATGAATGAATGACTAATGAATGATTCTTGCAACTTGTCACAAGATGATTAGATGGGGTGAGGCCAGAGACTGGGGAACAGCTGGAAGGCCAGAGGAATAATTTTCCTGAAAGATGACAAGGCTCTGAAGTAGAAGGCAAGAGTGACTGTAAGCACATTTGGAAGGTGCGATCAGCACCCAAATGCTGGTTGCCATTGTGTGCTCTGGTGAAATGCTCTGGAGTCCTCCCTTGCTGAGATGGGGAGCAAGGGAGAAGAAAACGGGCTTGGGGGAGGAAAGGAAGGAAGAGGTGGAGTGGACACAGTGACATGAGTCGGAGTTTTCAGAGGCTCAAGACAGTCCCTTCCTGGAACGGACGCAGTGGCCTTTCTGGCCACCCCCAGGAACCCCTCTACTAGCAGGTTAGCACTCGTCCTGCTCCTGCTAAAGGCTCACCAGCCCCCAGCACTGGTTCGGTCCTAGAGCACACAGGGGTCAGCAGACCCTGTTGGGAAGGGCGGGGGAGCCTGGCCAGCAAAGGCTATGGTTTCACTGAGGATGACAGCGATGTCTGCTGTGTAGGTGGAATCCAAGCAGCCTCTGGACTGAGAGCCACGCTCTGACCTCCTAACAAGTCTGCGCTGGAGAGCTGCGCCTGGTAGTGCGGCCACTGGGGGCATCCAGGGAAGGGGCTTGGCCCCAGGAATGTTGAGGAGGAGACCTGGAAATGGGCCAGCCAGCCTGTCTGTCCATGCCCTTCTGGGTCTGCACATATTCCAGGCAGAGGACCCAAGACAGCGGGCTGCACAGTGGCCGGCAGCCCCTGCCCTACCACTGGGCACTCTGCCCTGTGGGCTTCTCCAAAGTGCCTCACTGATCAGGGCACTCTCCTGTCCTCACTGCCTTTTGAAGGTGAAGCCCAAAGCCCTGCGCTGAGGCCCCATAGCCTGACCCCAACTTACCTTCCCCACACTTCAGCGCACTTGCCTGAGGACAGTTCAGGTCTCCTCATGACTCAAGTGCTCATAAAAGTAGAGAATTGTTGATGTTAGGGATGCAAAGAGCTTTGGAAATCATCCAACCTAGGCTTGCATTTTACAGACAAGGGCATCCAGGTAAGGGATGCCATGACCAGAGGCTCAGCTGAGCAGAGAGGATGTTCCTTCCTCTGTCCATCCACTCATTCGCTCAGTGTGCGCTGGATGCCTACATGCTGCCAGGCACCACCCTGGTTCACACAGCATCCACCCTTACTCATGCATGTCACAAACGGATATTTGCCAGACCCAGAGCAAGGATGCGACAAAAACCGAAAAGGAAACCCTTACATTCTTGGGTAGGTGAGGCACCAGATAATCAGAAGAAAGACAGGAGACAGTGATGCATGCTATGGGGAATCACACAGGGGGAGGGGACAGAACATGATGGTGCAGAGGCAAATTCTATCCAGGGTGCTAAGGAAAAACTCTGCTGAGATCTGACAAGAGTGGAGATCTGAGAAGAAATTTGTAAGAAGCAGCACTTGCAAATGTCCTGAGGCAGGAACACACTTAGATTGTCTGGACAGCAGAGATGTCACTGGGATGGGACTGAAGAAAGACTTATCAGGAACTTCAGACGAAGTGGGGAACATTCCAGCTGGGAAGGATTTCGGCTTTCATTTAAACAATGATAGAGTGCCATAGGTCGTTGGGAGATAAGGGATGTGAGCTGGCTTCCACAGGAGCAAAAAGCCAGGCAGGCACAATGGGCCATGAGAAAGGGACCAAGCCAGCCACAGTGGGACAAAGGCAGAAGAATTTCTCCAGCTGGGTCCTAAAAGCAAGATGGGCAGATATGTAGGTAGGAGAAGAACTCTGTGTGTGTGTGTGTGTGTGTGTGAGAGAGAGAGAGAGAGAGAGAGAGACAGAAAGACAGAGACAGAGAGACAGAGACAGAGACAGAGACAGAGGCAAACAGACAGAGAGCCCAGGGGAAGAAGGCCCACATATAAAAGAATTACAGATAAAAAAAATACCCAATGTTTATTAAGGACTTGCCATATATGTGGAGAATGGGACAGAAATTTTAGGGGTCTTCCCTCATTTAATATGCCATCCCCTACTTTATAGCTGAAGACTCTGAGGCCCAGAGAGACTTGGCAACTCACTGAACTGCACTTCTGATAGTTGTGGGGTTGGCACATAGAGCCATCAGTCTGGCTCTGCACCTGCATTCCCAAACATACACACGACGGACATAAGAGTGACTCACTTGAAAACCTCCAAATGAGAGAGCCTGGTGAGAGGACTGTCAGGCAGGGGGAGCAACCACTGGCCAGAGGCACCCCTTTCTGAGCAGTGCTCCAGGGTCAGATGTACTATGTGGGGGTAAAAGCCCCAGCCAGCGGGTAGGGTCACCCAGGGCTGCCTGTGCACCCAGTGGTTCTTCAGATGGTGGCTACCCAAAGTGTGGTCCCTTGACCAGGAGACTGACAGCAGCAGGGAGCTTATTAGCACTGCGGGGCTGACCCAGACATGCAAAATCAAATCCAAATCTACAGTTTAGCAAGGTCCCCAGGAGACTCACCGCAGACCCACCAACATCTGCGACGTCTTGCTCTTGATCTGAGGCCAACCATTACTTCCTCAGAGAATCCTCCCCCTGACAAGATCTCAACCGTGGTTTTACTCACTCAGGGTAGTGTTGAATCTTGCTCTGCAGGATTCACAGCATCATGTATTCATTCACTGGACATTAGAATCATCAGAAGAGAAGGGAAGAATGCTGAGGGTAAACCACACCTCACGCTGGTGACCTCGGCACCTCCTGAACTGGCATAGTTTATCTCCCCTCATCCTAACCCACATACACACCTAGCATCTCCAATGGACTGCTGAGGTTTTGAACTCCAGTGATCACTAATGCTCCTCATCTGCTCTCTGCATTCGAGTCCCCACTATGTATCTTGCTTACTGTTGTTTTGCACTCCAGGTTCTCGGGACCTGGCACAAAGTAGGTGCTCAGTAAAGGTTTTCCAGAGGCAAGCAGGAAGGCAGGGGGAGGCAGGAGGGGCATATGTCCTGGGCCAAGCTGTGGCCTCTACACCTTAGAGTTAAAGGCAGTGTAGAGCCTCTGCTGAGCAGCTATGCAACTTCATGCATAAAACCTGACACCTGCCCTGTTTCCTGCCTCTTCTCATTAACTCGGTCCAGTGTGGCCAGCAGCCTAGTAGTGGGTTGTTCAGAGCTCCCTGGAGGGAGCAGGTAGCACCAAGTCTGGGTATGGGAGGAGGTCTGGAGCCTGTTCTCTGTGGGATCCGCCTTTATTGGGGTGAGACACCCTGGGAAGTCCCAGCTTGTCCCTAGCCTGCCTCATACACAGTGGGGCAGAGAAGTGCTTGGGGACACAGAACCTGGGAGAGTCCCGGCTCAAGTCCCTGGCAAACACCCCAGGGTGAGGCTCTGCCTCCGAGTCTTCTCCACTTTTTCATCACAGCAATAAATCAGGGCCTTGTTTTACCCTAGAGCATCCATTACTTTCCATTTCTTGCCAAAGCAAACTTCTCTCCCCATCCTTCTGGAGAGGTACATTTAATAGTGTGTTAAATGAAATGTCAACAAGAATTAGAACAAATGGCACCGTAATCCACAGCAGAAGACAGGCAGCCAGAGGCAGGCCAGCTCCTGCCACCCCTGGTCCCAAAGGAGCTGGAGTAAGAGGGGGACAGACTCCTCCAGCCCTGTTGGGGTGGATCTCTAGATGTCCTGTCTCCCTGTTTGCAGCCCAGTGCTGTCTCTGAGTCTCTGACAGAAGAGTAGAAACCATCTTTGACATACAGAACTGCTTTCCTTTGACACACAATTAGAGGGACAAGTGTTCCCTGGGGGAACCCAAGAGGCCCCGCCAGTCAGCCTGTCAGGAGCCGTGCACACGGTGCCAGCCAAGTGCAGAAGCTTGATCTGCTGCCAATAATCGTCAGATCACCTTGCTTCACACTGGGCTGCTGCTCCTCACAGCTCTGCCATCTGCCAATTTGGCCTGCTCTGCGGACTTGGGGTGTGAAAGAAAATACCTCTACTCTTTGCCCACTGGACCCCAGCACGCCTGAGTCGTATCAGCGTAACTCGATCACAGAAACAGCGAGTGCTCTTTAGATGCTTACTGTATACCAAGTCTCACACTAAAGGTTTCACTTGCATTTTCTCTTTTAATCCTCTCACCCACTCAGCCAAACATATCCATTTTCTGCTGCAAACTAGGTGTGCTTTGCTACCCTGGTGAGCAAACAGATACACATCCTCGCCTCAAGAGGCTCCTGTTTGTGGGCAGTGGGAGAAGAAGAGAATGGGATAATAAACGGAAAAAACATCCAGTAACGAATCATGGTGGTGCATGTCTGTAATCCAAGCACTCAGGAGACTAAGGCAGGGGGATCCTGGTGCGTTTGAGGCGAGCCTGGGTTACACAGAGAGTTTGAGGCCAGCCTGAACTGTGAAAAAAGAAAAATTAAAGGGGGGGGGGAAGGTCATGTATGTAGTTCAAGGGCACAAGGGCTTGCTTGGCAATCACAAGGTCCTGAGTTTGATTCCTGGTACAGCAATAGGGTCAAATAGTGTGGCTGACTGCAGGGACCACACCATACCAGCTACCTTGCTGTCCAGGTTGATGTCTGAGTCTCTGCCCCCAGACCCCAGTGCAGCTCTGCTGTGTGCCTCAGGCCTTTCTCCAAAGCCCAGGAGCAGCCAGAGGGAGCCAGGAGGCCAGGGCTCCAGGCTCTGTTTGTTAGGTGGTGTTTCTAAGGCATTCAACCCCACTCACTGGGTAACCCAGGGGCTGAGCCCCTCCTGTGCTCCAGGATGACAAGGTCCCCATGTCCCCGCTGCTGCCCTTCCCACATTTACTTGCCACCAGCAATGAGCCAAGAGTCTTGGCTTTGGCTGTTTCAGGGGAACCCAACCTAAAACAGGGGGTGAGCCATGTTAGTGGGAAAACAAAGCAGGAAACAGAGTGGTGGTTCTATTCTAAGTCGGGAAGCAACCACAGTGTTTCTAGATTCTGGACAGGAAAAGAGGCAACGAGGCACTGGCTCTGTGGAGGTGAGGTGAGCGAGTGAGTGGCACATGGGGCTTTATCTGCCTCCCTTCTGAACTCAAAGTGGAGAATGTTTTCAAGCATTGTATTCGTTGTTTCTCACTCAGCAGAAGAACCAACTCTAGAAGCCACAGGACATGCAGCAGAAGACTTTTGGAGGAGGTAGCTCTGAGTACAGAGGATGGACTGCAGGAAGAAAAGGCAACCCTGGGGTTGAAAAGAGGGCTGAGGCGCTGGGGAGATAGCTCCATGGCACAGGTGCCTGCCTGGCAAATGCAAGGTTGTGAGTTTGAACCCCAGTCTGGAAAAAAAAAAAAAAAAAGAAAGAGAGAGAGAGAAAGAAAGAAAAGAAAAGAGGGTGGGGACAGGGGAGCTGGGAGGCTGTACTTCAGGCTGGCCAGGAGGGTGGGGTGGCGGAGGCCAGTGCACCAGAGAAGAAAGGGTGAGGAGGATATGCCTTCATGTGAGGTCAGATGCAGCGGAGGACTCTGGCAAGTCCCAGCTAATATGAGCAGGCGGTCGCCAGGGCGGAAGCCTGTCCCTTCTGTTTTCTCTCAACTGTCTACGGTTCAAGTCACATCCAGGCTTAGCCCCCAGGTATGGCTCTAACACTTCCACTGTTTGGGGCACCATCCCATGGCAGGCGATTCTAGTCAGGAAGAAAGTGGACACCAGCTCCCAGAATGCCTTCCACTTAAGAGGAGGATATCTGGGCCCAAATGTTCAAAGTCACACTGGAGGATGGGAGCAGAGGCGAGACTAGAACTCCTGATACGTGTCCAGGGCTGACACAGCTCTCAAGGGTTCTCTCGGGTGCTGGTGATAGCACGTGCGCAGAGAGCACGCTGCAGCTCTCAGAGCACTTTCTCTCAAGCTCCTGTGAGCAGGCATCATCCACTACACCTCACAGGGGAAGAGGCTGAGGCGCAGGATGGTTCACCCAGCCCAGGAGAGGCATGGCCAGGACCCAGAGCTAGAAACGGTGATTCCAAGTTTCATGCTCATTCCAATTACTCCAAACTAAACCCAGCCGGGCCTCACAGTGATTACCTTTTATTAGCTGCAGAAAAGCCTCTGCTTTGGCGAGTTTTCATAAAGAACTAAATCTGTCAGGAAACCAGAAAGACAGGGCCCTCATCCATCTTCTCGACAACTATTTATTAGACTTATTATTATGTAAATACAAAAGAGGAGGGGAAAACTGCATTAAAAATCCAATCAAGTGGGCTGCCTGTGGAGGGGGTGTAGGTAACAGGGGAGGCAGAAGGAAGCTCAGGCCCTCTGTCCCTGTGCAGCTCCACCTCTGGAGGAGACTAGGGAGGACTGGGGCCAGGGGTCAGGCTATGAAACCCGCCCAGAGCCAGCCATGCTAGCTGCCAGCTGCTCTGCTCCCGGCTTTGCCGCCTCTCGTTCCACTCCCAAGTAATGAAAGGTTGGGACACAATTAGAAAGCCAAACGGTGCTCCTGGTTGCAACACTGGGAGTGTGGCCAAGAGGGGCCCCAAGACCATTCTTCCCAAGGTGCGCAGACACTGTCTGTTCCTGTACAGACCCTTTGGGGGTGGAGCCCACCCCACCCTGTCCTCCTGTGCACCCCTGGCCTCTGAGGAAAGGGGCGGCTGCCCAGTAATGGATCTGTTCCCGTGTCCTGCAGCCCTCTGTGGCCACGATGCAGGCTCATTGGTCTTTGCGCATCCCCCATGGTGCCTGCCACAAAAACACAGTGAATGCTCCTTCTTAAACCTGTGAATGCATCCCCTGGATGTGATTACGCTATGAGGCAAAGGAAGGGAAAACAAATACAGGCACTGCAGCCATTACCATTCCAGGAGGCCAGGGCGAACCAGCAATGCACTCAGCAGCCAGCCCCGGCCCACCCATCCCTGGCACCGACAGGCTGCAGTCAGTGGTGCACACGCCTGTGTGCCACTCAGCCTGGGCCATGGCAGCAGGGCAGGGTGCCCAGTGTGAGGATCGTGTCCCACATGCAGCAAGTCCAGTTGCATAGAGGGCAAGTTGGGGGCAAAGTCCTAACTCACTGAAACCCATGCAGCGACACACCCTGGGGGACCCCTATAGAGAGATGTCAGCTCAAGGGGGTGGGGGGAAAGGCCCTGCAGGGCAGGCAGTGTTGAGGGCAGAGTGCCTGGTCCTGGTCCTAGTGCCCTGTGCAAGGCACAACTGGCACAAGCACATGTGGCCATATTGTGCTGGTTCAGCTGGTATGAGAGAGATCCTGGGGAAGACAGATTCACTCGGGATTATTACTGCAGTCTGCAACACAAGGCTCAGCCTTTAGGGTCAAATACATATCCCAGAAGGTGTTCTAGATTATTCCGTACTATGAGGGCACTGACTATTCTTCTGTCCTGAGTCACATATGTGAGCAAGCCCCATTAAGGGCAGCGTTATCATTACCCATTTCATCGATGGACTCACTGGGGCTCAGAGAGGAGCTCGGCAGGTGCTGGAGCTGACAAAGGGCGGCTGTCTACACGGAGATGACTGATGCAGCTCTGGGCCGGTCTCCACCTTGTCTCTCCCTTGTTGCTGTGAGCTTTGAGGCTCCAGCGGTCTTCCTCAGCTTCTGTGCTCAAGAGTTGCCCAGCAGCTTGCAAGTAAGAGATGTGGAAGAGGTCCGGGCCCATGAGCAATGCTAGGGCACAATGGCTGCTCAAGAATCACCTCCTGCAGGGCCTGTTGCCTTCTCTGGGTCTTCCCAGGTCTCTCTCTACACTGTCCTAGTGGCGCAAGGAGCGCGTGTTCTGGGGACAAGTGGACTGGGCTCTGGCTTTGGCTTCCTTCCACCTCATAGGGCACATAGATGTACAGTACAGTCCAGGGCTTGGTACAGGGTGGGCACATGATAGCAGAAGCCACTATTCGACCAAACGGTCAACTCATGGGGGCCATGTAAGAGCAGCACAGCGGGTAGAGGTTAGGGCCGTCTGCACTCTGAGGATAGTGGATAGCAAGAGGACGTGGCTCCAATTGTCCAATGAGGAGAGGGGGCAGAACATTTGGGAATGGTCACGAAAGGCTCCACGTCCCCTCCCATGAGCCAGGATTCAGGCTAGGAGAGGGAGAAGGCAACCCAGGTGGTGAGCCACATACTAAGCACGGGGAAAGGAGCGCCATCAGGATGGCACTTATTGAATAAAGCAAAACCATGGCTTTGCTGAAAGATGGGAATCAGACTTTTCTGAATGGCCCTGTAAGTCCTCCAGTCCCAGCCCCAATCATGGTCATTCCCAGCCTCCAGAGCCCCTCGCTGGGCGTGTGCCTGGTTTCTCTTTAAGTAACTCCACTGTTGGGAGATCACAAACCTCTTTTCAATACACCCCCAGAGATAGGCAGGTTATTATTAAACCCTAAGAAGTGAGAACACTGAAGGTTATGTAGCTCTTTGTGTTTGCAAATGGCTAGTCTACATCCTGCTGGAGCTGCTCCTGACCTCGTATCCCACCCAGCATGGAGGGCCCATAGGATCAGACAGGCAAAGCCATACAATGCTTCAACTAGTCGACCAGCCCATCAGGAAGAAATACAAGGAAGGACAGTTTGGGGCAGGAGCTCTGTGAGGCAGCACAGAGACCCAGGCAGGCCTAGGCCTAGACCCTTCTCCATCTCTTTGTCTTACAGTTGCCTGGCATACCTTTTGGTGCCCTTTCTCTTCAGCTGGGAATGTCTCTTATGGGAAAGTGAGTCCCACAGGTGGCAAGCTGTTGGGTTTTGCTTATGAAATCCATTCAGTCCCTTGAGATTCTGATTGGCTAGTTCAATCTATTTAAATTCAAAGTACTCCGTTGACAGGTAGGCAATTACTGGGGCCATTTTGTGAATTCTATTCTGGTTTTAAGGCTAGTTCCTTTCTCCTGTAAGGGTGAACAGTTTGTGTGCTTGGTAAGTGAGTTTACCTGGTAAACTTTTCTGTTTTGGGACTACTCACTATTTTAATGACTCTATGAGTGATTACTATGTGAGAGGCACTGTTCTAGGTGCTGGGGTCACAGCTGTGAAAAACAATCAAACAGACAAATAAACCCCGGGTTCCTGCCCTCAGTTCAGCAGGGAACATAAACAATACAGAAATAAAACATTTGTACAGTTAGTTAGCTCAGTGTTCTAAGCACCTGCCTGGCAAGCGCAAAGACAGGGGTTTGATCCCTGGCATAACATGCTGTGCTGGCCACTAAAACTGGGTGTGCTGGCTCATGCTTGTAATCCCAGCACTGACGAGGCTGAAACAGGAGCATCACTATGAGTCCAAGCTGCGTAGCAAAATCCTATACCAACTAAATAAAATTTTATTAAAGTTTGTAATGTTCTTTCATAAATGTCATCTCAATAAAGTCTCCCTTTAGTTTTGTGATAACTGTGTTTTTCTAACACCCAAATTAAAGATGAATAAATTCAGACTGAGAAAGGTTAAATGATTTGTCCTAAGCCACAGCCGGCAATCAGGGAGACGGGGACTCAGACCCAAGTTTTCAGCCACACTGGAGCACATGCGGGTCAGCAGGAGGGTGAACCCCCTGTAGGGCCTTCCCTCCCCTGCCTGGGGCAGGTGAGAGGATGCTGAGGTGGGAGGGCTCCAGAATGCTCCCAACTGTTAACCAACAATCTCTGTCAGTGAACCACTGTCTAAGAATTGTCGGAAGGACCTGTGAAGTCCTGCAGAAAAATAACTGCAATTTGATTTATTTATTCCTTTATTTGATTGTGTTATTTTGTTTTATAACCTCTTTCTTAGGTGCAACGATGCTTCTTCGGTGGAGACTATATGTGTATGTGCAGGGTGCCAGGTAAACAGGATGACATGAAGGAGGACAGGAGCAGGGCCTTTGCTCCAAGGAACCCTGGCCCTGTTTTCTATAGGCACCTAATGAGGTCCTTGTGTGTTCTTGGGTACAAGATTAGCAAGGCAAGCCCTGCTGCCTGCTTTAGAGCTGCAGACAAGCAAGGTTCCCTGTGCCCTAATCAAGTGCTTAGCTGTGTCTGGACTCCTTGTGTGCTCGAACTCTGCACAAAGATCTATTTCCAGGCACAGGGGTGGCACAGGGCATGGGGCTCCCTGGCTAGAGATGAGTGCTGCTGTTATCTGTAAATGGCTCTGGCTCCTGAAAAAGCAGCCACACACGAGTGCTTAGCAGCAAATAGATCACTCCCCACAGAGCCTGTGACTCACAGGGCAGAGAGCCAGACTCCGAGGCAGCACAGCGAGGTGGCAGCCCCAGGAGGTGCTGGCGAGGTGCTCAGGACTGTGGCCCACACTTAAGGACAAGATTTATTTCTCTCCATCCTCCACAGCCTGTCCAGCTACTTTGCCTCATTCCTACATTGTTTCCCTTGGCATTGTTGGAGACTTTCTCTCCCAGTGGTACGGGGCATTTCCCCAGAGAGGTTTCCAAAACTTCAGACCAACTAGCCTCAAGTCTGGGGCAAGCTGCTCTCTGCTGTCCCTCCCCAGCAACGAGAGCCACTGCCCACCCTGGGACTGGCAGCACCCTCCACTCTGATGGACAGAGGCTGTCCAAGATCTCCTTCCACACAAGTGAGCACCTGTGCACAGGCAGAGACCATGGGACAAGGGAAGAGCGGAGAAAGGAAGAAAGGGGTGGTGGAGGATCAGGCTTGAAAGGCTTTCTGCAAGGTCAGAAAGAAGCACAGCAAGCAGAGAGGTGAGGGCCAGAACAACTCAAAGAAAGAACACAAGAGTGTAACGGCTTGCTACTATGGGGACCTTTTCCTCGGAGCCTTTGCTGTCTTCCAAGGCGAGCTGAAAATCACCCACTTCTGGGTCTCTCTGGGGGTCTGGCCTTGAGGGAGATGCACCAGTCTAATGTGCAGCCTTCATCCCAGAAGGACAAATAAGGACTGAGCAGGCTGCAAGGTTGGTGCGAGTGCTGCTCCTGCTCTGAGAGTAGCTAAATGGAATGCTTTTGCTGGGAGCTGAGAACATGGGGAGGGCTCTGACTCCACCGCCCACAGCTGGGTGCGTCTAGGCCAAGCCAAGCCTTCCCGGAGCCTCGATTTCGATTTCCCTCCTGTCAGACGAAGATAATACAGCGTGTCCCAGAAGCCTTACATGGCCAAGGGACTCAGAAGGGGCACGACAGTTGAGTGTGCTCTTCAGATTCTAGAATTCAACTGAAATGCAGAGAAGACAGCAATCAAGAGCGGATACTGACACTGAGAGCACTTGAGGCCGCAGAGGGAAGAGGAAATCCCAGGAGAAGTTCCAGAGGCAAAGGCCTGAGGCTGCACTGAGAAGGACAGGCTTCGAAGAAACAAGGAAGAGAAGAGGGGAATACAGGGCGTGCCCTTGCAGAAAGGACTGCAGGCATCACCTCATTTGTCTTATTTGTGAGACAGTGAAAAAAATCTTCCTTCCTTCATTTCTCTCTCTGCTTCTGTCTCTTGCCTCTCCCCTACTTTTTTCTTTCCTTCCCTTTCTTTCTTTCTTTCTTTCTTTCTTTCTTTCTTTCTTTCTTTCTTTCTTTCTTTCTT
>PVJA010048904.1:0-13989 GCA_004027025.1 Myocastor coypus
GAGGAGGAGGAGGAGAAGAAATAGTCCACCTTCACAGAGGGAGGTCAAAACTTTCCCATGGACTGGTCCACAACAATCACAAGCCACAGTCAGTGTAAGGACGTGAATCCCTTGTGGGCGGAGTCTGGCCAAGCGAGTGACCAACGTACATGTGAAAAGGAAGGGACCTTGGGAACAACAGTCTCCAGGCCCCTGGAATGGGTGCCGATGTCTAGAGTCCATCTGTAGGACAGTCGTCAACCTAGTTTATAGTGAGTAATTCCCACAGATGTTTGCCTTGGCCAGGGCACTCCCTCAGCTGCCATGAGTGTGATTAGATTACGCCAGTGTGGGTCACGGACCTAATCACCCCATTCCTTCTCAGTCCCATAACCAAAACAACTATACAAATGGGCCAGATAGCAGATGTTTTTCTTTTACATCGTTGTTCTCACCTCCTCAAGTTACAAATAAAGTGCCACAGAGGCTTCATCGCAGGGCTGCTTCCGTGAAGGTTTTCTTTCAGAGAACCAGCCCCTTTCGGCTTCTCTGAGTGACTGAATGAGTCTCAACAACAATCTTTCACCTCCTGTACCACCTCACTCACGTACTCTGTCAGCCTCAATTAAGGCGTGGAGTGTAGTCCTGGCCCAGTATTGCCACTCGGATCTACCCCAAGAGTGGTACCAGGAAGTACAGCACGAACATGTGGGCAGGGCTGCCGGGCCACCCCAAAGGGGCAGACAGAGCAATCAGGGCAGGAGTCCTGTCATGGCCACCTTCAGGCTGTGAGGTGTACCAGCATTCCATTACAGAGGAGAAAACAGAGCACACCAGAGGGCATGAGTGTGTGTTACGCAGCCAGCGCGAACCTGGCCGTGCCCCAGGCTCAGCAGTCTGAGCTGTGGCTGTTATTATCATGGCTATCCTTTATATTTCCATCAGGTCTGTGGGCGCCAGCCACACCAGGATTCCGGTCACACGGGAAGAGCTCTAGTCCTTCACATTCCTTCCTGTGAGGCGAGACCTCTCTCCACAGGATGTGCCTGACCCTTCTTCTGGTCGCTTCCCACCCTCCCATGCTTCTCTCTTCTCTCCAGGCCTCTGTGGTGGCTACTTCCTCCCCTGCAAGCACCATTTCTGCTGGGACAAGTCAGCCCCACACTCCTAGTCATTTGGTCCTGGGGGATAATGGGGACAGGTCACCCACTCGGATTTAGACAGGGAACATTCACAGTCCCGAGCACTGGACCTGATTCTCAGGAGAAAATGCCAGCAGGGCACTGAATTTCTGTTGACCCCCACCCCCATACAAAAGGAACTGTCTTGGGCTGCATCTAAAATGTATAATACACTTAAAGTATACAAGTTAAAAAAAAAAACTCAATTTTCTGTTTTTGTTATTATAACAAAGAAAACAAAAAGGTGAGACATGCCTACAGGTGGCCTGGGGCACAATCTGTGACTTACTCCCTCAGAATGTAGAAATCACTGATGCTTCCAGATCACATTACCAGTCTTATAGAGGCCTAGAAATTTTGTGCTCAGTCTTGCATATTTTGAAAGTAAAGCTATAGATTCATCACTAGATCTTTTATTACTTAATGTGAATTCTAAGGGCTTATATGTTATTCTACCACATACTAAAAAGTATTTTTACAAATTTCAGCACCATTGATTTCTTTGGTAATCTCATATATTTTACATGAGATATATTTTACTCTAAGAAAGTGGTCACAAGCCGGGTATGGTGGTGCACACCTGTAATCCCAGCACTCGGGAGGCTGAGGCGGGAGGATCGGTGAGAGTTCGAGACTAGCCTGGGCTACAAAAATGAGCTCAAGGCCAGCCTTAACTGTACAGTGAGACCCTGTCTCAAAAAGAAAAAAAAAAAAAAAAGAAAGTGGTCACAGATGTTATAACCCGCCACAGGGGTCCACCATGAAGGGGTTACCTCCAGGCCACGCTCTTATCTTAGAGAGTCAGGGACCAGTGACACGGGCTGCAGTATTAGTGAGGAGAAAGATACAGAACTACTTACTGAATTGTGACATTATAATATTCTTCAGGCGTCACTATTTTGGCTCCACCAAAGTAGTCCAGGACCCAGATGTTGGTTATGTTCAACTTGGCAAAGAACCAGTTGTGGCTGGAAGGCCAACTTTTCATGGCGGGGTGACGAGTGAATAACGAACGTTTTGCAAAGTCCATTTCCGTTTCGTTGACCTACGAGACAAATGTGGGCAAGCCCTGTGATAGCACTGATGTTCCGTTTTCTCATTTGTTAAGAATGTGAGATTCTGGCACTCAACTAAGAATCCTGGGCTTATTCTATAAATCTGGATCAAGTACTTACATAGCAAGAGCGAATAAAGGAAGGTGGAAGAATACAGAGAACAAAGGGCGGGCCAGATAGCTTTGTGGATTAAAGGCAGAACAAGGGACCAAGGTTCGATCCCCAGCATGCCGTGCAGGCCCCAGCCTCGGCCCTCCCAGACCCCAGGGTGCACTGCGGTGTGTTGGATCATGCCTATAATCCCAGCCTTTGGGAGGCTGAAAACAGAGGAATCACTAGAGTCCAATCTGTGTAGTGAGATCCTGGACTAAATACATAATAACAATAACAACAAAAATACAGAGACCATTAATGATTTCAAACATTGCTAGTAGAGCCAGCGAGATAGCTCAAAGGACTTAGTGCCCACTTAGGCAAGTGCAGGGACTGGGGTTTGATCCCTGGCACCACATGCTGCACCAGCCCCACCTCCAGCTGCACTGAGCAGGCCACCACGTCCAGGTGTGGTGGCCATAATACCAGCACTGGGAAGGCTGAAAACAGGAGGATACAAGTCCGAGCTGGACAGTGAGACCCTGTACCAAATACATAAAAATTAAAAAAAAAAACAGGGCTGGCTAAATGGCTCAGTGGTCTAAAGCACCTGCTTAAGCAACTTAGGCAAGCACAGGGACTACAGTTTGATCCCCAGCACCACATGCTGAGCTAGCCCTACTCCCAGGGCAGGCTGAGCTGGCCATAATAAATAAATAAATAAATAAATAAATAAATAAATAAATAAATAAATAATTTTTTAAAAAACCCAAATGGTGGTGGCTTGCCTCTTAGCTCAGTTGTTTAAGCTCCTGCATGGGCAAATTCAAGGTGGCCCAAGGGACCACAGTTCGATTCCCAGCTCCACATGTTACACCAGACAGACCTGAAGACAGTTTGAGCCGGTCAAAACAAAGAAAAAAGTTCGGGCTGGGGGATAGCTCAGTAGAATAAGTTCTTGCCTAGCACAAACACCTGAGTCCAATTCCCGGTTCCACAAAAAAAAAAAAAAAAAAAAAAGGTGGTGGTAACAATAGAGTGAAGTAGGAACCATCCTAAACACTAGTTCTCACAGCTAAGCAGAAACTCCGAGCCACTCAACTACCCAGGACAAGGCAACATCATGAGGTGTTACAGGTGCAGGTAAAGATCTGCAACAGTAGCACCACAGGACCCTGCTCCTCCCCCTTCCTCCTGCCAGTGAAGCACAATCAGTGACAGACCCACCTACCTACCAAGAATTTCCAGACCACAAACCAAACTTGTCTGAGGTCCCCACCCCCTTTTGGTTTTCTGAGATAGGGTTTTACTGTGTAGTCCAGCCTGGCCTTAAAAACACTGTATATTCCAGGTTGGCCATGAATCTATGGTGATCTTCCTGCCTCAGCCTCCTCAGCACCAGGACACTTTGTGCACTGTCTTCCTGGGAATTTATTTAACACCCTCCCTCTAGCATTTGTCACAAACTCAAAATCCCCTTCTGGCTTTTAGTAACACACACTCCTCTTCTCCTCTTGATAGCCTCTTAATAATACTCCCTCTGCTCTATGCACTTTTTTTTTTTTTTTTTTTTTTTTTTTTTTTTTTTTTTTTTTTTTTTTTTTTTTTTTTTTTTTTTTTTTTTTTGGTCTTTTTGAGACAGGGTCTCGCTATGCAGCTCAGGCTGGCCTTGAGCTCACTTTGTGGTTCAGGCTGATCTTGAACTTGCACCGATCTTCCTGCCACAGCCTCCCGAGTGCTAGGATTACAAGCATGCACTACCACACATGCCCATCTGCTCTAAGCCTCTTAAACAGGGACATGGGGACTAGGATGCCACGTAAAACATGAGAAGTAAGCTCAAGTATGAGGTTCCCTGGTAAGGCTTTCTAAATACCTTCATGGCAACAACTTCTTACTTATTTATTATATTTTTTTACACTGCCAGGAATCAAACTTTGGACCTCGAGCTTGCCAGGCAGGCTCTTAAACCACTGTCTCCCTGGATGGGGAGCAACTGATTAAGTCTTTCATTTTTATGGAATTCGTTTAGGAAACATAGTTGACGCATGACCATACGCTCGCTACCAGGGCAGCTTGATCACGCGCTGGCTGCACGACAGGCCTCAGAGATCCCCTTTCACTGCCCATATGATGATGCTGTTCTAAAGCCATCCCTCCTTGAGGGTAACTACTTACCTTGGTCACTGTGCCTGAAAGCATTATGTGAACACACATGGGGCTCTGGGGATCAAATAGGTGCTTCCTACAGAAGTCAGTCTGGGCCAAAGACAGGGTCAGCGAGGCGTGTGGATTCTCCTGTAGAGAGAAAATGTAGACCCTCCGTATGACAGACAAGGAACACTTTTTTTGAACAGTGTACATAATGGGCCTGAAGCTGGCACTTGGTTCCATGCAACCCTGAAGTACAATTCACCACCTTCCACTCAGAGGGAAAATACCACTTGGATAAGATGGATCCTGATCCTCTCAGGATATTTCATGTAGAAAGCTGACTGACTCCTTAAGAACTACTTAAAAATGATTTTGTAAACTCAAAACCTGTTCTATATCATTCAGAGGAATTATAATTACAATACTACCCAAATCTGAGGCTGCTGATAGACTAAATTAGCCAAACTAGGGTTAACCTCAACTGTGAAAACACAAGTACATAAAATGCCAAGGCTGCCCTCCGCCAGCTGATTATGCCATCTGAGCAAGAAAATAGCTGAATCATGCTGCCTTGCTTATCTCCTGACAGCAGGAACTGTCCGTCATGTACTGTCAAAACTGGAGAAGTTGCTCATTCTTGCTGAAAAAAAAAAAAAAAAAAAAAGAGAGAATCTATCTCAAATTCAAAATGTAGAGCAAACAGAATCCTTTCTAACTCAGAAATCAGACCCATGAAGGCACTGTGGACAGAATATTGTACATTTTAAACATGGCATTTCAGACCACTCGGTTCTTTAAACTCTCAAGTGTCTTTGTGGAGACTTTATTTTTGCCATTTCACAGTGATCCACCAGACACAGTGAGCCCTAAAGAGATCGCCAAGATGTCTACTCTCTCGGGGCTGGGGAGATAGCTCCAAGGCACAAGTGCCTGCTAGGCAAGCACAAGGTTGTGAGTTTGAACCCCGGTCCTGCAAAAAAAAAAAAAAAAAAGAAGTTGTCTACTCTCTCTAAGCTATTCAGCAGGACTTCATAGGAAACCAAAAAAAAAAGAGCTCTCACATAAGTTCTCTCCCCAACCTGGCTGAAAAGTCAAAGATAATCAAGACCTAGATAATGAAAAACAAACATACAAACATTTGTTAAAAAGCAGAGATAAGCCACAAACTGTACTAAGCATTTGGTATGAGGAGATTTCAACATAGCCTGGAGGGACACAAAAACTTTTTGAGGGGAAAGGCCTAACACTTAGAATTAGGACCTAAGTGGAGAACACATTACAGGTGGAGGGAATGGGTGATAGCAAAAACAAAACTGGGAAGGTGGGAGACATAAAGGATAACAGTGAGGGACTCAACTTGCTGGAAAGAGAAGGCCAAAGTGGGGTTAGGAGAAGGGGCCAAGGAGGTATTGCATAGGTCAACATCAGGCACTAGTTTCCCAGGCTCACCCCAAGCAATCCTTTTAGGGGAGGACCAGTAACTGGGTTGGAGCTCAAGGCCTTTGGATTGAGCTAAATCCCCCATCTTTTTCTTTTTTTTTTTTTTTTTTTCTGGGAAAAAAGTATGCACTTGGAATTAGCCAGCTGGACTCAGTTTAGATGATCTCAATTTTGTTGGCATCATCCAATGCATCACAATCGGGAGCCAGTCGAACATATGCCTTCTTCTCTCCATCAGGACTGATTAAGGTATTGACCTTGGCAATATCAATGTCATAGAGCTTTTTTACAGCTTGTTTGCTTTGGTGCTAATTGGCTTTGACATCCACAATGAATACAAGTGTGCTACTGTCCTCAATCTTTTTCATAGCTAACTATGATCAAGGGGAACTTGATGATGTAGTGGTCAACCTTGTTTCTCCTGGGGGCACCCTTCCGAGCTGCCTCAGAGCCACAGTTTCTTGGGACTATGGAAGTTGGGTGACATTGGTATCTTCTTTTTGTGGCTGTAAATGCCTTTCAGCATGGCCTTCTTAGCCTTTAAAGCTTTTGCATTGGCTTCAGTTTTGGGAGGGGCAGGGTCTTCCTTCTTCACCTTTGGCACCATCTTGGTAAAAAGGCCCCCCATCCTCTTTTTGAGACAAGGTCTCACTAAGTTGCTAAACTGCCCAGGCAGGGCTCAAATTTGCAATCCTCCTGTCTCAGCTTCCCACCATGCTGGGATTACAAGCATGAAACACTATGCCTAGCCCGTTTTTTTGTTTGTTTGTTTGTTTTTTGTTTTGTTTTGTTTTTTGTGGTACCAGGGATTGAACTCAGGACCTTGCATTTGCCAGGCAAGCGCTTATCTTACTGAGTTATCACCCCAGCTCTATGTGACTCTTAAACAGCAAGTAGTAGACAGAAGTTCTGCAGCTAACATTGCTGTGAGAGGTATTTTGTTAATGCAAATCTGGTGGGCAGACTACCAGGGCAGAAGGTTTAAGCACTGGACAGTGGTGAGGCCTTAGCCTAAGGATGCAGTGGTGAAATGGAGAAGAGAGAGGGACAGAAGCAAACAACATGTAAGGAAAAATGGCAGCCTTGGGAACTGAGGGATTTTGGAGAGGCAGCAGGAATGCCAATGCTTGCTAAGAAAATTCCATTAGCAGAAATGCAGGGGCTCAAGGGAAGCTGGTTTCAGTAGGAAGAATTAGATTTAAAACTAGTGAATTGAGGTAACAGTAAACTAATGAAGGAAAAATGAGCAGCACACAGAAATGCAGAACAAAAGAAATGAAGCCACTGATGTCCACATAACCTTCCAAGGATCAAGAAAACAGAGGGGTTCTGGGAGATGCCACTAGTGAATCAGGAAAAAAAAAAAAAAAAATGGAGTGAGCAGAGAAGGTCTCATCACAAGAAAAGAGTGCCAAGGAAAAGGCTGGTAGCTTGGGGACTGACAGACACAATTAGACACCAAGATTTCTGACTCCCTGCCCTGCAGCTCTAATCGGCATGATCACCACACAATGATAGCGTCACCTCAAGCGAGGCAATGTCAGGGGGCAAAAAACACAAAGTGAACATCCTGGTGGCAAGGCCACTTGAACCTGTGAGTTATGGGGGACAGGCATCTGACACAGGAGAAGTGATCCCAACCAAGCAGGGCCTTTGTGTCCCTTCCAAACTGTTCATTCCCCTGAGGCCAGGAGGCGAGACAGACAGGGCAGAGGTCTGAATCCTTAGAACCGAGGTACTGTAAACTGCAGATCAGACTGGAGTCTGCTCAAATGAAAAGGGCCCAGGGAGCTAGAAGGAGCCTCAGAGGGTGAAATGCAAACAGAACAGTCTCCTTTCCAGGCGCCAAAGGCCTGGCAGCAAAAATCAGCCTATACCAAACACATATCAAAGCCCTCAAATCTTTTTTTTTTTCCCTGCCTTTCAGATGCGCCATATTGTAGGGGTGGACGCTTTTTTTTTTTTTTTTTTCTTCATTCTAATAAATACACATCAGTCATTCCCCACTGCTTACTGCTTTGTGGGGTTTAGTCTTGCTTCAAAACAAGGATCCAGAATGGATGGGAGCTGATTCTACCACCCCAGTAAGAAGACCCTCGAGAATCCTTGCAGTGGGAAGAGGAAGGGGAGGAGGAACAGGAGGGAGGGGGCGAGAGGGAGGAGAAGGGAGGGGGATGGGAACAGGGATGGGAATGACATAGAGGAAGGAGGGAGAAGAGAAAAAGAATCAGACAAATTCTGATAGGTCATCCCCACCATCACAGAAACCTGAAACCCAAGGGAGATGTCTCCCCATTGTTTCCAGAGACAACAAATACCTGGGCTGACTGAGTGACTCCTATGCCCAAGTCACAACTTCCTCATTTCTTCATGAGGACAATATCAACGACTCTCTAGTCACCTCACAAATTTAAATATGATCTTAGCAGTGATGTTCAATCACTGCTATGGTGGGGGTGATCTTAGAATAAAATGTTTTTAAACCAGGTACAGGGACATATAATTCCAACAGTTTGGAAGACTCAGACAAAAAGACTACAAGTTTATGCCTAGCCTGGGAAACTGTGAGACAACTCAAAATGAAAAATACGAAAGGACTGGTGATGTCGATCAGGGCAAAGGTCCTAGGTCCAACCCCCCACCCCCACCCTCCCCCAGTCTTAAACGCCTTGGTACTGCATTGTAACAGTCAGCCCAAGTGCTGTGATCTGCAGCTGTGTCCAGGAAATGCTTAGAGGAGTAGCATGGACTGGGACTAAGACAATAATGAACTTGGCTGTGTGTGCCTGGAGCCAAAGGGCCGGCTGTTTCTGGTTTTGCTCAAACAACATCTTAAGAGTCCGATGTCACTCTGTCTTCCCTTTTTCAAGAAGAAATTTAAACTTTTAAAAGTAAAAATCTCAGTTCAAAAAGGCAGGTACCAAGTTTAAGTTCTGTTAGAATTCTGCATAGGCCCAAGAAAAGTGAGCTGCGGCCTCTGGTTTGAAGACAGATGGATTCGAGGTGAAGCCTGTGTAAGACTCCAATTCTTCATCCAAACATGAAGTTATAGTACCTACTGCGCACAGTTCCTGCAGAGATAATGAAGGGAAAACGAACAGAGCCAGAGGCGCCTGGTATACTTTCCTCTCCCTTAACAGACACCACAAGTTCGAGATCTTTTACAGAATCAGGCTGAGTCTCCTTGTCAGTGGGTGAAGCCCACTGTTGGAGAGCAGAGGTCCACCAGAAGCGTGAGCTCTCCCTGCCCCGAAAGGAAGGTGGGGAGGAGACAGGGCTCAGTCAGTCCTGCTGTCCCAAGGAGGCCACTGTGCACAGCAATGCCTAAAGACTGCAATAAGCATTGGAATCAACAGCAATGCTCTGTATTCGCTTCTTATGGCTGGCTGAAAGGCACTTTTTTGTACTGGGCATTGAACCCAAGACCTTTGTATTGAGCTATATCTCCTGTCCTTTTAAATGTATTTATTTATTTTTGAGATAGAGTCTCACTATGTTTCTAATTGTCTAGGCTGAGTTAGAACTGCTGATCCTTCGATCTCAGCCTCCCAGAGCGCCCGGAATACAGGCATGTACGGCTATGCCACGTTGAAACAAAATCCTTAATTCACAAGAGATAAGAAAGACACACCTCGAGGTCACTTATGCAAGATTAATGACCCAACAGTCACTGTGCCCTGTAGAACTAAAATATCAGAGCCTAGTTAATGGAGCCCACTTGCCCCAAGATGACCATACAACTCTGGGTGAGGAGTGGCAAAGCACCCACCCCCATTTCTTTGCACAGTGGCATAGGGGGTGGGGTGGATAGGGGTGCCTGGTATTCAGCTGCCCAACATCTGGGCTGCTGCACTATCTGCCTGGCCCTCAAGAGCCACACGACACGTCTGTGGAACCGGGTTCAAATTCTCCGGTCCAAAAGCCCTGCCGTCTCTGGCTGGCGGCACCTTGGTGGAGAGGGCAGGACCCATCTCACCCACCTCCAGGTTGTGGACGGAGAGCTGCAAGGGGGACAGGAAGAAGTAGGGCACGCCGCTACCTGCGCCCGGGGGCCCGTCGCTTAGCGAGAGCACGTCCGCGAAGGGCTGGCCGCGCACCGCCTCTAGCACCGAGATGGTGGCCAGCGAGCCCCACTCGCTGACGTGCGCCACGAAACGGGCCACGCGCGCCGCGTCCTCGCGGGGTGGCAGCGGCGGCATTGGCCTGGGTTTCTCCCAGTCCCCGTGGTTCTGGCCACCGATGCTCAGCGCTGGCAAAACCAGCAGCGATAAGAGCGCGGGCGCCAGCAGAGCCGCTAGCAGGGTGCGCACAGAAGCTTGATCCCGGCGGGCCATGGCGACGTCCCCCGCAGAGGTCCCGCGAGACGCTACTTACAGGATCGGGTCAGCCAGGCCACGCCCCCAAGGCGACCAATCAGGGCCGAGAAAGCTGGTGGGGCGGGGCCTAAGCGTTCCGCCTCCCGTGGGACGGCAGTCTGTTTGTTTGTGTACCTTGTGCCTACTCCAGGGCTTCTGGAGGCTCTGAGTGGACCCTAAGTGGAGTGTTTGCTTTGTCTCCAGGTGGAAACAGGAAGCCTGGGAGAAATGAAGCAACTCGCCCAAGTCGTACGGTTAAGACAGGACTGACTTCACTTCTGTGGCACCTGCCCTTTTGGAGACTGAAGGACCGGCATCCAGCGGGGAGGCTGAGTCCCGCGCGCGCAGACTCTCATTGGAGAGCAGCCAGGCTTCCGCGGGTAAAGGGTGCGACGAAAGCAGACGGCCTGGGACAGAGGCGCGAAGAGGGCGTTCGTCCACAGAGTATCCTGTGCGTGAATTTAAACTCGCTGATGTGAGGCTGTTAAGGCGCCAGGCGTGGGGCCCTTGGTTTCAGGGATCCATCGGCCTTGCAGAGGGGGTGTTTCCTTTTTCTGTCTTCTGAAGATACGCCCTCTTTCTGTTCTGGTAGATAAGCAGTTGGCCCACCTGCTTTTGTCATTTCAAGCCTCGGTCATTTCTTTTCGGAGAATCTTGATCTTCTCGAACTGGCCACAAATCCAATAATCCAATAATCGCAATATAGGTTTTGTGGAGGTGGCAGTGTTTGTCAGCTCCGAAATCCACCTCTGGGTGAAACCTGGCAAGTCTTTTTTTCTTTTTTTGAGACCTGCAGTATTTCAGGCTCTGTAGGCCAGTCATGTGGGCAGGTGTGGGCAGCAGCAGGTGTGTCATGCTGTCAAGTCTTGCATGTTCTTCTTGTCTCAAACACAGCCTCTGTATACTTGGCAACTTCCGGACTGCTCAGCTGAAACTTGTGTGTCTCAGCAAGGTTGTGCACTAAATAGGAGTTTTCCCTTCCTCTGGTGCCAAATCGAGGTCACAAACAAGGAGGGGTGGGAACTTAGCTTTGCTATATTATATTAATTATACTCTTATATGTCTTTTTTTTGAGACAGGGTGTCGCAATGCAGTTGAGGCTGGCCTTGCGCTCACATTTTGTAGCCCAGGCTGGTCTTGAACTCACACAGATCCTCCTGCCTCAGCCTCCCAGATGCTGGGATTACAGGAGTGTGCCCCCATGGCCCAGCTTAGTTTTACTTTCTAACCATTTAATTTAGGAGAATTTCAAACCAGATGGAAAACTAAGTGAGCAAAACTTAAAAGAGTCCATCATTTGCAAAAAAAAAATAATAATAATAAAAAATAAAAAAAATTAATATGAATAATTTGGATGCTGAGCTATTACAAATATTTTGTCCTTAACACGTCAACAAAAGGTACATTTGCAGATCTGATGTCATGTGTTGAAGTCACATGTCCATGGGTCTTTCAGATTTTTTGGGCCTCAGTGTCTTCATCTAAAACAAGGAGCTGTTTTAGATGATTAGATGATCTCTGATACCCCTTCTATTTCTATATTTTTCTATTTAACATGTAAAATATGAGCCCCTTACAGGTTTTACAATTTGAATTATTTTGCAAGAGGATGGAAACATAACATTGTTTACTGCTGCAACATTTACGGTTGGCATATGAAATAATGATAGATTTTCTTATGGCTCTGTTATAAAAGTGGTGCCCAGAACTTGTTCTCCAGCCTGAGCCTTCAAGAATGAGGCCTACAAGCACCCCAGCTCTGCCTGCCCCTCCTACACTTATTGTTCCCTATATCAAAATGCTCTTCCCTCTGCTACCGGATGTTCCCACCCCAATATTATGGGTTTTTGTTGTTGTTGTTGTTGTTTGGTTTTTTTTTTTTTGTCTTTTTGAGACAGGGTCTCGCTATGCAGTTCAGGCTGGCCTTGAGCTCACTTTTGTAGCCCAAGCTGGTCTTGAACTTGCACCAATCCTCTGCCTCAGCCTCCCAAGTGCTGGGATTACAGGCATGAGCCACCATGCCTGGCCCCAATATTACTTTTTTTTTTTTTTTTTGCAGGACTGGGGTTCAAACTCACAACCTTGCACTTGCCTAGCAGGCACTTGTGCCTTGGAGCTATCTCCCCAGCCCCCCCAATATTACTTTTAACATGCCTTTCAGACCACTTTTTCTAAGAAGCCTTCCCCAGTTACTGACCATCGGAAGGCCCTATTTCCTTTCTGACCATCATTACGTGCTGTAATGACTGTACTTAGTTAATTACTTGTTAATTGTCTCCAGTGGAAGTGCCTGCAGGAGGACAGGAATGTTGTCAGTCTTGTTCCTCTCCACATTCCCAAGGCACAGAGAGGGCACTCTACAAATATTTGTTGAATGACAGCTGACATAATGCGTAATCACTGATGGGATCCTTTGCACACAGATCTGTATAAAAACAGTAGTAGGAAGTGAGGATGACTGGACTGAGGTTCTTGAGTGTAACAGCAAGGTACATGAAGTTCTCATTAGTGAATCTGCCTCCCTGTGTTGAGCCCCACATGCTTGAGCTGCTCATTCCAGACACTGCTACTCCTGCTCGCCTTGACTTTCTGTTTCTATTTCAGTGGCCTGCCCTGATCCTTACCCTCACAGGCCTACCATGAAATAGCTGTCTTCTCCCAGTGGCCAGTGTTGGTCTTGTGGAAGAACCAACCTGCAAGCTGTCTCTTTCACATTAGTGTTTCCTTGTTTATTTGTCTAGGAGCCACCTATGGAAGTTCCTTCTAGATGAGGAGTAATGGTGTTATCACCTCCCTGACCCAGCACTGAGCACAGTACTGAGCATCTGACAGGCACATATTGCATGCTGTTGGTAAAATGAGTTGTAGCAAAATAGTTATACCACATGCTGAGGGTAATCAGGCTGTTCGCAGTCGTGTAACTTCTTGGGCTTTAAAGATGTGGAACTTTCTGCTTTGTGATATGTATGTTTTAAGTAGGGGCTGGCTAAGTGCTGAAGACAGCTAGCTTCAAAGCCAGTCACTTAAGGGCTAGTGAGATAGCTCAAAGGACTAAGTGCCTGCTTACCCAAGCACAGAGCATGGGGCTTAATCCTCTGGCACCACAAGGCCACACCAGCCCCACCCCTGGGGTGAGCTGAGCCAGCCACCAAGACTGGGCGTGGTGGCCCGTGCCTATAATCCCAGAGCTGAGGAGGCTGAAAACAGGAAGATTATTATGAGTCCAAGCTGCATACTGAGGCCCTGTACCAAATACATTTTTAAAAAATCAAAAATTAGAAAAGTTAGTTACTTAAGAGCCAGATGTAGTGCTACACACCTATAATCCCAGCACTGGGGAGGCTGAGACAGGAGGATCTCTGTGAGTTTGAGGCCACGCCTAATTAAAGTGAATTCAAGGTCAGCTGACACTACATAGTAAGACTCCATCTCAAACAAACAATAAATAAAATCACTTAATTCTGAATCTCAATTCCTGATCATTAAAGGGGAGGGGGATAATAACTCCTACCTTATTTAATTTTTATAGGGATTAAGAGAGGTAATGCATTTAAAATACAATAGCACTTAGAACATAAGAACTATTAAACATTTGTTAGCTATGTATTAGTAATTGTTAACTTTCGATCTACTATTTTGGTCTTTCTGTCTCCCTCTTCCTCTCCCTCTCCCTCCTCCTCCTCCCCCCTCTCCTTCCCCTTCTCCCTCTTCCTCCCCCTCCCCCTCTCCCTC
>PVJA010048906.1:0-13988 GCA_004027025.1 Myocastor coypus
TCATCTCTGTCTATACCAGTGAAACACTCCTCTGCCCACAGTTCCTATAGTTCTGAGAATATCTTTGATGTACCTTACAAAGGCAACCTTTCCACTCAACCTGGAAGCCTTCATTTCTTGCATTTCTGCAATCTAGTCTCAGCATCTCTAATCACTGTGAAGCAGCCTGTGTCCACCAGGGGCACTAGACTTAGGGTGTCAGGCAATGTGTCTAGGTTCAGCTGATGCTCAGGCATGTGGGCATGTTTGAATTGGTGACTAGTGATTGCTGTCCACGGGAATAGTGTCTATCAGCCTAGAAGGAGTACTGGGAGCTCCAAAGCACACAAAAATGATGGCCAAGTCTATTTCCTTGAACTTTCAGCTCCAGGGCTTTAGCTAAGACCTCCTGATGCTTTCAAAGTCTTCTAGAAATTCAAGTGTAACAGTCTTTCTGGGACCAAGCTAGACAGCACTTTTGAGACAGATACCATTCTATTGTTGCTCATGGCACCTCTTTCCACTGATGGTGAGATATTTATTTCATTCTTGCCCTTCCCTTCCTTGACTGTCACTTCTTCACTAGGAAGCTACTTTGATTTTTATGAAAATATCTTCCTGGAACATGCCTCTCCCACTTTTTAATCTGTGGTTTATCTTTCTCCTGTTTTGGCAGAGTCTTTTATTGGAGAGTGGTCAAATCCTAAAGTGAACACATATTCATCTTATGCCGGACCTCTGAACTGAAACATCTTTAAAATATTAAATTTATGCAAATCTTTCATCCCTTCCTTTCAGTAACTGTCTATTAACTGCCATAAAGTCATCCTAGTTGTCATTATTTATTCCCCTTCATTATTAAAAACTTGTTTTTACTACTTCTGAAATTTCAACCTGGGGATTTCAATGGTTAGTGTCTAAGTGGGTGAACAAAAGGAACCTTTCCAATTACAGTTAATAGTGGGATCACTTCAGACACACAAAGAAAGAAAAAGGCACTTATGAGTCATGGTGAGTTCAAAAGGAAAGTGTTGAGGTAGAATCACAAGGCATCATGGGAAGTGCTATTCAAGCTACCATGTCAAAAAGGCTGATTAGCAGCAGCTCCAAGTCAGCGTGATCACCAGGGAGTCTTACTGATAAAATTATTTCCCCTCCAGAGAGAATCTCCCTGAACAGAATAAATGCTTTACTTCTGAGCAGGATTCATGGAAAGGAAGGGGGATGGTGGTGGCAAGAATAAAGAGCCATATTCATGGAATGGCTAGAAATGTGTGCTCTGATGTTGTTTATCAGTCTTCAGGTCTTCAATGGGTAGAAAGTCATGCTTATGTTGCAGTATCAGAGCCTCAAATTGTTCAAGCCTCTCTTTGTGGATATGCAATTTGTGCACCAAGAAAAGAAAATTCTAGATTATTTAAACTACTAGTGTTTATCATTTTAAAAGTTCATGCTTCTAGTAAACATTTCGGGGAATCCTGCAATTTGTGAAGCTCAGAGCACTTTAATTTTGGTAGCAATAAAACACTCTTTGCAATTTCTTATCATAAATGATTTTTCTCTCTTAGATCTATTTAATTCCTATTTATTCCCTTATCTACTAAAACCGGTTTTCTTTTCTTTTTTTTTCCTCTGAAAATAATAAGGAAACTGCATGCAGTTTGTATAGGAAATAATGAAAACCATAGGGGAAAACTTGCAGTTGAGAAAAAAGTGTATTTGGGCACAGTATAGGAGCATTTTATTTTCAGAAGATATATGCTATTCCTAAATACACAAATATGTCATTGCCCTTATGAAAAGAATATGAGATGTTTGTGACTACCTACTCATTACCATGGCAATAAACCATGACATCATAAGTACTAGTGAATGACGTAATTGTAGAAGGCAGCTGTACAATAAAAAAAATCTCATATAGATCTAATTATTTCTGATTATAACAGCTGAAATAACATTTACAAAATTAGATGCAATTAAATTACTTAGAAAAAAAATTTAATGCTAGTCAGTGGCTGCAGGTAAAATAAAGAACCTTTTCAAGTCTTTACCAAATATGAAATTCCTCCATGAAGAAGTGGCACCTTACATAAATAGAATTTTGCTATAAATTTTAAGTTAACAAACAGCAAATCGCCACGTGCAAAACTTATACTTAGAGGTTATACAGAGAAAAAAATAAAAAAAAGATCAGGATATGGAAAAATTTCTGCCAAAGAGAGAAGAGAATAGATGATGCAGTTCTGAGTCATTAGGAAAGGTATAGGGTGGCCTGGCCACCGGTGGGTCACAGGCGCACAGGAGAAGCTGGATAAAAGGGCATATATTTCATAGGTAGTTGAAGTAGAAGACAAAGGAACTATAGAATGAGAGGGTGGACACCAAGCAGACATAAACCTGAGCTGGCCTGCAGCAAGTGTTGGAGTCAACGAGTTCATTTTGTATAGTGATGTTTGAGCTTTCAAGATTTTAGTCCCTCGCTGCCCATGCAGGGTAACTTGTCCTCTCTTCAGAATCTCCACCAATTATTTTTCAGTTTCTCAGTGACAATGCCACCTGGGCTTGGAAATAAATGTGCTCATGTTCTAGAAAGTTCAGAGGACCCCAAATGGTTGAAAATAGGAATAGGTATTATGGCATCTTTAAATATATTTTCCTTTCCCACTTGTCTCCCCAGAACCCATACATAAATCTCTTTCCATGTGCTCCAAAAACACTCCATCTAATATACGAAGTCCAGGACAGGTAGAGAGAGGGCTGTAGGAACCCTTGGACCCATGACTTTGGGTTTTGTTGAAGCAGAGCTGCTGCCATGGCCAAACCATGGCTACTTTGGTATTTCACGATTCATCACCAAAGCAACTGAGGTTTTTTCTAGACCCAAATACTTATGTGACATATGAGTTGTTATTAATCTTATGCCTAACCCAAGCCAGAACTTGCATAATTCATTCCTAAAAATCATGAGTTTTCTTCCTTGGTTTTAGATGGAAGCAATCGCTTGAACCGCACACTCATTTCTCACCCCACGTATGTTTTAGTTAAATATGTTTCTTCTGTTTCAAATATGTTTGCTCCTACCTCCTATGAATCTGATGTTCTCAAAGATTTCTTTATTTCACCCATTGAGCTTTCAGTTTTCCACTGACAATGTAACAAGAAACATCATTTATAAAAAACCATCCTGAGCTCATTTTAGGAGCTTATTTATTTATTTGTTTATTTTATTTTATGGAAGGATGTACAGGGTGTTCAGGGTCTACTACATCAGACTTGTAGTGATCCACCTGCTTACAGCCTCCCAAAGCTGGGATTACAAGTGCGCACCACGATGCCCAGTCTCAATTGCTGTCTCAGCACAGCCTTGGGGTGGGGCCAGCACTACAGCCCTGGGAATTGAACCCCTGGCCCCTGCACCTGCTTGCAGGTGCTTTAATCTGCTGAGCTATTTGGCTGGCCCTCGAGTTTATTTTTGGGACTTGAATAACAAGTCCTTCCCATGGGGGAGGGCACATTGAAGCACCCATTGCATGCTGTTTCTTCCATGGTGTAACTCTGGCATTGCTCCATAACCCATAGCTGATGTTTTGTCCTCTGCTATGTACCTTCATATAGATATTACATTTGCAAGTTTCTGCTTCATTCCTAAGTGTTTCCTGGACTAAGGATGTTCTCATATGGATTTCATGGAATGGTTTAAGACCTCTTTTTGAATTATGAATTATTTCTTCCAAGAGATGAATGTACTCTTATAATCATAAAGCACTAGACTTTATGAATTCCTAAAATTATTTGTTCTTCAGATAAATCACCTTTAGGTTCGAATTTTTTCAGGGATTTTAAAAATGAGTCTTACGTGCCAGCTTTCTCATGGCTGGTACAAAATACATGACACCCACAATTTAAAGAAGAAGAGGTTTAATTTGGCTCAAGTTTAACGGAGATTCAGTTCATAGTCAGAGTCCAAGACAGGAAAATCATAGCGGGAAGGTGTATTGATGCAAAGCTGCTCATGTCATGGTGGCTAGGAAGCAGAGGAGAGAAACAGAGCCAGAGGTGGGTCTGGGGAGCAGAGAGAACCCACGGCCACTCCTCCATGACACACCTTAACACATCAAGAAGTGTGTTTGACTCATAGTCTGAGAAGTTCTCGAACCAATCATGTTGACAGTTCAATGTAGCTATCACAGTTTCTCTGGGATTTGCCTATAAGTATCATCCTTTCCTTAGGAACAGTGGTGTATGTCTGGCTATATTGCCCTTTATATGCATTGGACAGACTAAGCACTACTAGACCAGATCAATGACTACAGAAAGGATGAAAATAATAAAGCTGATAGACTGGTGCTATGGTTTGAGTACAATCTGGGTGTCTTTCGAGGGCCACATGTAAAGCCTTGGTCTTCAGGGTAGTGACATTTGGAGGTTTATAACTTTAATAGATTGGGCTTTAGTCATAAACTTTATGCCCCTGAGGGGCATTATTGAGTCTCTTCCCTGCCCTATCCCCTCGCCCATCTACCACTCCCATCCCCCTCTCTCCCTTCTTCTCGCCTTTCCCCTTTCCCCTCTTTCTCCTGCTCCTTTTTCTCCTCCTCCTCCTCCTTCTTCCTCTGGAGTAAGATGTATTCTTATCTGCCCCTGATGCAACTTTTCATTAGTCAAGTGCCATTAGGTGACACAGTTAAGGGGCAGCCTGTCTGCTCTACACGATTAGACTTGGAACATTCACAATGAAGCTAGATGAATCTTCCCATTTATTGTTAGTTATCCCAGGTATTTTCATAGTAAGGAGAACCTTACTCATATAACTGGATTATCTTAATGATTCTATTGTTGGAGAAAACAAGTTACTTGGTTAGGGCCTTTATTGCCAATAATTAAAGAAGATGTGGTTAATTTAATTTCATTTCCAAGTACGTAGAATCAGGTTCCAGTAACATCGTCACATGCTGATGACTCTAAACAAGGCCTGAGGCCTAATAGAAACTTTAGAGCATTTGTGGTACTGTAATTTAGAATTGGCTGGCCTTTCTTCCTTGAGCCTCGGAGGCAACTAGTCTCGTTAAGGACACTAGAGAACATTTGTACTCAGTGAAATCAAATCCTAGTATAAGTTTTTTTTTTTTTTTTTATAAGTTGATTTTGTATTATCAGCTCTATTGGGCTTAGTCTATGAATTCTGACCTGAGTGGAAAAGTATGCTCAACTAGAGAGGCTGAGGTAAGGGGCAGCTGGGTAGTCTTCCTTTCTGACTCACTTCTGGGAATAGAGTCTAAAAATTTATTAAATGTCTGTGTCCTAGACAGCAGTTCAAAATAAATCTATTAGCCCTAACTTACAATAATGTTTGTCGATTAGTTTGAAAAGGATGAATAATCTTATTTAAGTTTAAAATTCCTCAGAAGTGTTAATTAAATTCTCTCTTTCCCCCTCCCCTCTCTCTTTCTTTCTCCTTCTCTCCCTCCCTTCCCCTTCTCTCCCTCCATCCCTCCCCTCCCTCTCTCCCTCCATCCCTCCATCCCTTCTCCCTCTCTCCCTTCCTCCCTCCCCCTTCTCTGCCTTCCTCCCTTCCCCTCTCCATTCCTCCCCCTCATCTCTACCTCTCTTTCCCCTTCCTCTCTCTCCCTCCCTCTATCCTTCCATCCCTCCCCCTTCTCTCCCTTCTTCCTCCCCTCTCCCCCTTCTGTCTGTCTGTCTGTCTCTCTCCCTCTCTGGATTAAAGTCAGTAACCTAGCAGTTGAATTCATGTGCCCACAGAGCCCCACAGCTGAGGGCTGATCTCTTGCCAAGACTTTGAAATACGAATCTTGTGAGTTTCTTACTTTTTAAAAAATGCTTACTGTGGCTGGTAGACTAGATTTCATGGAGTTGAACACTGGTGGATTCTTACAATGTTGCTGTTCAACCCCTCATTTTACAGCTGAGAAAATAAAGGATCATGCAGGTGAAATGACTTGTCCAAATTTTTACAGCTTATTAGTCATAGAGTCCATACTCAAATGTATGCTTCTGATTACAGATTTGTGAGCTTGTTCTGACCAAGCGGCACTTTGTGCCTCTCTCCTCTGCTGTCTCTATCCCCTTGATGACACCTGCACCTTCCTCTTTCCACATCGATAAACAGGTCAGGGGAGCTTTGATATCTTAAATTCTTATTTTATCTTTGGACCTTGTTGTCACTTTCTGTGTACTTTTCTACAAGTATGAAGATAAAAAGAGAGCAAACTTTAAGGAGTTAAATCAAGAGACTTTCAATATCATTAAAGGAACAGTCAAATCTCTGCAATTTCCTAACTTTCATGATCAGCTTTTAAAAACTTATATGCAAAATCCTGTGGGTAATTGTGTTAAGTCTGTGAGGTTCACCAAGTGTTAGATGTCCACAGTCACCAGAGAAACAAAACAACTTCCCCCCCCACACACACACATTAAAAAAAAAAAAAAAAAAAAAAAAAAAAAAACAGCTTTTAGGGGCTGCCAAGGCCAGCAGGCCCCAGTAGGCATGTGTGGCTCTCTGCTTTGGAAAATGTATCTCAGCCAGTGATGAAAATGTAAACCGCACAAACCACTTGGTTTCTAAGAGCACAAATTTTGAAAAACCATGTTTTGGAAGAAAGCCTCAAATTTTCCATTTCACAACAAAATTCCCCAAAGAAAAAATTTTAACATTACAGAGAATACAGAGTGTAGCAGGAGTGAAGAAGAGAGAAAAGCCTACCTTAGTGGTAGTAGGCTTATAAAACAGGTTGGTAAAGATCTCGTCTTTCCTATTTACTTCCCATCTTACAACTCCCATCCACAAAACCCCAACATTTTATTCAGGTTTTCCATTTGAAAACTCCCCAAAATGTTTGCTTCTGTACTGAAATGTTGGAACTCTATGAAAAGTTTAGGAAAGGAACTAAGATTACATGCTAATTAATATACCTGATTTCAAATTCCCCTTACGCTTGAATGGGCTACAAAGTTAGCATGAAAGCCTTTAGATATGCACAAAGGTCAAAGAGGAAATTTCTAGAACAAAGAGTCTGGAGCCATGGGCTTGTGTCGGCCACCTTACCCCAGGCAGCAGGTCTTGTGCTACCTGCAGACCACAGTACTTTCCCTGTAGTGACGATGAGGTGGGAAGCAGATAAGAACTGGAGCTCTTGGTACTGCCTCTGATCACCCTGGACAAGGGGTCTAGCTTCCTTCTATTAGAATTAGTTTTGCTCTCTATAACATAAATTTATGCTTGATCCCCCATGTGCTGTGCCAGCCCCTACCTGGGGCATGCCGAGATGGCAATTGGGACTGGGCATGGTGGCACACGCCTGTAATCCCAGCACTTTGGGAGGCTTCATACAGGAGAATCACTATGCTGTGGTCTACATAGTGTGACCCTATAGACTCTAGACACCACTTTAAACACATTTAAAAAATAAGTTTATGTTTGTCTTCTCCCTAAGGAGCCATGGAAAGGATTACAAAAGAGAGTATGGTTAACGGATTATCAAGTGCTATTCATCCATGAGGATGACCTTATATGCACTCTTGTTATTTTCAGTTTATAATCATAATTTACTGTATTGAAATGTTAAACTGCATAGAAACAAATATAAATGGTTTAGATACCTTCCAGTAAAACAATTAAATTAAGAATGTTTTTCTCTATTATGTCATATTAAGCAAATATTGAATAACTAAAATTATTTAAAATTCATGCCTCTCCAATTTTAACATCTAAGACAAGATAGGAGAAAATTCAAGCATTCCCCCAGAAATGTAAAAATGTGATAGACAAGATTATTACTTCATAGTAATACTTAGCATAGTCAAGTATAGTCATATTTATGTCCATTAACTCTAAAAACAAACCTCTCTGATGCATATCTGTTTCATAGTACATATTCAATATTGGGTTGAAATTTTTTTATAAGGGCAAAAAGAAATAGAGAGGAAGACAAGACCCTCACTACAAAGCATCAGCTTAATTTGTTAGATGTTGAATACTAAACTGCTATAAGTAAACGCAGGTTCCCCTGCCCCCACCCCAGATCCTGCAGTGTATTCTCTAAGCATATTAGGTATGACTAGAAGGGTAGGGGCAAATAGTAATTGGCTGTATCCTATGTGCAACTGATTAATTGCACAGGTAGAAGACAGTAGGGACACCAAAAGGAGATACATACGGATGGCAGGGATAGGATCCCATTGTCTACAGTATGTACATGAGATGGAAAGCCAAGTTATTCTGCCTTCTACCTGTGTTTCTAGATCTAATCCTTTCACATGTTGGATGGAAACAATCCTCACTTCCCATGAGGTGAACTGCAATCATTTGTAAATTCAGTGTCTGTTGAGCATTTTAAAATCTCCATCAAGGCTTCCCAGGAAATTTTGCATCGATTCACAAGTTTTTCCAAGGTCAATAACTCATTCTCAAGGTCAACATCATTCACAGTCTGATGTACTTGAACAATTTTCTAGCTTCCCTGTGGTTGGTTAAGGTGTAATTTAGCCAGTTCTTGGTTTTTCCCTGGTTAGCATCTGAAGTGAATTGTAGATGGCCTACAGTATAATTACAGCCTCCCATTGAGTAATTCTTTTTTCTTCTGGCCACATTTTGTAAGTGCCTTATATGTTGACATTTAAAAATGAGTTTGGAAAAAGCTCATATTTTCAGTTGTGCTTTGTTGTGATGGGATTTTTTTAAATGAAATATTATAAGTGTTTTTCCACGCCAGTGGCAAAGCTAGAAGCAGAAGATACCTTTGGAAAGCATAGAGCTAAGACCCTGAAACATGTTCTGTCAACCTCACAGTGATGAGAAATTTTTTGAAAATTACTGAGTATCATTATGTTATCTATGCGTCTGTCTAAGCCATTACTGGGACAAAATCTCTGCAAACTCATAGGAAATAGCATGTCTGAACAGGCAGGAGGGCTTAGTTAGCTTAGTTGGACCATTTCTCAGATTGGAAATGGAGTCCCAGGTAGTTTCTGAGGTAATAATTCAACACTATGTGGTAGACAAAGGACATGAACCCAGTTGTGCAGTTCTTGGTTATGCTATTCCATTCTGCCCCCTGTAATTGAAGAAGAGATAGAGAGACCATAAGGGATTTGCAAGGTTTCTCAGACTTCCATGTGAAGTTGTTTCTGTGTATAGCAAGTGCTGTTGACCCAGCATCCACATTTCTTCAACACTCACAGCTTCCCAGGTGCTGTGCAGCCAGCTTTCTCCTGGATAGATATAGATAATGACTCTTAGCTTAACAGCACTTGGAGGAAGCATTAAGAGCATCTCTCAACCAGTGATGGATTGATGCATTGGGACAAGTGGGACAGCTGTGGGTTGAGTTTAACATTATTTCCCATATGTTGCGAGCTTACTGAATCTCAGGTGCTTACGGCAATGAGCACCCTGTTAGTGGCCCCCTTAGGATTTCCTTTTCCTTGTTTCTTTCTTACTTCTATATTACTTGTGGTAGGAAGAACCACGACCCCCCAGAAGATGTCCATACCCCAAGCCCAACTTATCGGTATGCAATTGCAAATAGTACAAGGGACTCTGCAGATGTAATTAAGGTTATGGAACTTGAGCTGAGGAGATGATCTTGGATTATCCAGACGACTTTTTTCCACTTACATGGGATCTTTCAAAGCTGAGAACCTGTGCCAAGGGATGCTGAGAAAGAGATGCGACCACAGAAGAATGGTCAGCGAGAGGCAATGCCATTGGCTTTGCAGATGGAGGGAGGGAAGCATGAGCTAAAGAATGCAGGCCAGTTCCCCAAGCTGGAGAAGGCAGAGATTCTATGGCCTTCATTTAGCTCAGTGAACTCTGTGTTGAACTCTGGATCCACAGAACTATAAAACAACAGATGTGTTATGGTTTGGTGTCCTCTAAAAGGTATGCTAAAGCTTATTCATCAATGTGATAGCATTAAGAGACAGAGCCTGTAGGGGGTGACTGAGTCAGGAGGGTAGAAACCTCATGGATGGAGTCAGTGATCTTCATGGAGGCAATGAAGATCTAACGAATGACAGTAGGGCCGGAAGGAACGTTGTAACTGGCCCCACTGTTTTACTTCTCCATCCTCTCTGGCATGTGAGGATGGGGTATTGATACCTTCTGGGAATTGCAGCATTTAACACACAATCTTGGAAGCAAGGCTGGGCCATGCCAAGATATTGACCCTATAGCAATTTGATCTTGGATTGCCGGTATTTGCAAATGTAAGAAATAAGTTTGTGTTCTTTATAAAATGATCCAGGCTCATGTATTTAGTTATAATGACATGAACAGACTAAGACAACATGTGTGTGTGCTGCAGCATACACTAAATTTGTAACAATTTTCTTTTCAGATTTATCTATTTTTATCTTTAAATGGACTAAAAATAGTAAAAAAAAAAAAAAAAAAGAATATTGGAAATGGTACGGAATTTCACTAAACAAGATGACAGGAATTCAACAATGGTTGTCTATTGTATATTGTTGTCTGCCTAAGATAGTGTATAGTGTATAGTTTTTCTCTCTATATATATTTCTTTTTTCCCTTCTTTCTTTCTTTGCTCCATTCTCTCATCCCAAGTGTTCCTTCACTTTGAATAATTTCTTTCACTGTCGTGGTGTCTATTGTATCCTCAGATTGTTTTTTTTTTTCACTCTTTCAGGTTCTTACATTAGAGAGGCAACACAATGTTTATTTCACTTCTGATTATGATCTCTAATTGAATCCATTTACCTATAAAAGCCTCAATTTTATCTGTATTTGAGCTGAACAATACTGCATTGTGAAACCACATTGGTTTTATCTATTCTCCAGTTGATGGGCATCTGGGTTGCCTCCAAGATTTAGCTATAACAAATTACACAGCTGTAGTCATGGTACACATCACTGTGCTATGATGTTTTCAGTCCTGGAAAAATACCCAAGAAGGGAACAGCCGGGTTGAATGATATTTCTAATACTGGTTGTTTGACAAATTTCCACACTGATTTCCATAGCAGTTGTACCAATCTATGCTCCTGCCAACAGTGAAGAAGTTTTCCTTTTGTCCCACAACTCCTTCAGCATTTGTTACTGATTAACTTCTTAATGATGGCCTTTCTTTCTGGGTTGAGATGGAATCTCAATGATGTTTTAATATGCACTTCTCAAATGGTCAATGATATTGAACATTTTTCATGCATTTACTTGCCAGTAGTATATCTTAATCTGGAGAGCATATATTCACCTGAGATGTCCATTTTGGGGTTGGTTCTTTGAATTTTAGAAGCCTGATCTTTAAAATTCTTTATAGGATCTAGATCAGTGGTTCTCAGCCTTTCTAATGCCATGACCCCGCAATACAGTTCTTCATGTTGCAGTGACCTCAAACCAAAAATAATTTTGGTGGCTACTTCAAAACTGTAATTTTGCTACAATTATGATTTGGAATGGCTTTAGGTGACTCCTGTGTTTTGGTTGTTCGATCCCTGCTGGGGTCGCAACCCACAAGTTGAGAACCGCTAATCTAGATAGAAGTTTTGTCTAAGGGATAGTCGGCTAAAATTTTCTCCCAATTCATGTTTTTTTTTTTTTTTTTTTTTTTACTCTGTTGGTGATTTCCTTTGATGTGCAGAAACTTCTTTTAAAAAATGAGATCCTAGTTGTTGATTCTTTGAAGTATTTCCCATGTAGTTTGGGTTTTGTTCATGAACTCTCTGCCTACTCCTATGTCTTTAAGATTTCTACCTACTTTCTCCTCCTGTAGATTTAGTGTTTCTGTTTTTAATATTTAAATCTTTGAACTATTTTGACTTTAGCTTAGTGTATGGTGAGAGACATGGGTCTAATTTTAACTTTCACCATATAGAAAACCAGTTTTTTCCAGCACTGTTTATTAAAAGAAGCTATCTTTCTTTCAGTGAACATATTTGGCCCCTTTGTCAAAGGTAAGATGGTAAGGTTGTTGATTGTGTTTATAGCCATATCTGCATCTTTTAAGCTGTCACACTGATCTTCAGGTCTGCTTTATTCATTTTTGCTTTTGTTTTTGTTAGTGCCATGCTGATTTCATGTGACCATTTCTTTTGGCAGCAATAAAAAGCCAATTTCCTCTGTTACTGATTCTTGAATGTGAAAATTTTTGGCCAATGATCCTCAGCATGACATATCTTACCATAGAGCTATTTTGGTATTTATGTAAATACAAAATACTTCTGAGAAACATCTAGAAGCAAGAAGTAGTCTCAGTGGAAAGTGTCTCTGCTATGTCTGTGACCTTGTATGTAAATGTGCCAATTGGTAAATATCAATGAATTTGGGTCAAACCATAATCTGGGCAGGCAGGTATATGTGCATTTTGTGAGCTAACACATAGTTCAGGAACTAAAAATGGTACGAAACTAGCTAAAGGTTAAAGTTGTAAACAAGAATACTGGTGAACTCATGTATGTTTCATTAAGCTACAGATAGAATGTCACTCCCAGGAAAGTCGGCTCTACCAATGGCAGAACTTAACATGATCTCCACTTTTTGACAGAGATATGTGATTTTCAAAGATATATAGGTGAAGAATAGTTGTCTCCTACTGGTGGAGGGAACCATACTCACAGAGAGAATTGTTGCAGCTTGACTGATAGGAGAAACTTTCTTAACTCCCTGGGGATCCTAATCCCTTCAGGTGGGGGATCCCCAGGTTAGTACTCTAGTATCTCCTGTATCAATGAACCTTTTCTCTAGTAGCCTCTATCTCTTAGATGGCATTGTGGGACATTGCAGCCACCATGATGGTGACACTATCTGAAGAATGAGAAATGACTTCCATTCTCCAGGCTCTGGCCATGCAGGTAGCAGAGTCCCCTCTGTCTGCTGATAGGGCTGAAGAAGAGAGGAAAGGAAATCTAAGAGGATGCTGAGAGCAGAAGGGGCTGGGCCTGTGGAGCACAAGAAGGAAGAACTGCACATACCCATAGAGTTGGATTTCAGCCCAGAGTCAAAATGTCATCAGAGGACTCCCGCAGCAATCTCAGAGCCAGAAAAGAGAGGTCTCTGCCCCCCTGAAAAGGTCATCTCAGACATGAAGTGACACAAAAATCTGGAGGAGCAGATCGTTTATACTGGAATAGACCTCTTCATCTAAACTCAGTGGATCCCAGCCCAGCCTACCCTGAATCTGGTTCTACCAGGTGGAAACACTGAAGTTCTGCCTGCTGCCTCTATTGCCTCAAAGGTGTACAGATTGTCCCTGCTGGGGTCTAGTCCCTCCCTGCCTCCATCAGAACACTGGCCAATGTGGGAGGAAGAGTGGAATTTTAAAGTAGTTTTACCATATCATGAATTCTGCCTATTAGTTCTAGTAAGTTTCTGGGTGGTTTCAGGTGAAGACAAGTTAGACCTTGCTGAGTACTTGCTTGGGGAATAAGTTAATAAAGCGGCCCGGGAGAACATGGACCTGTAGTACACTTACACTTCAGATGAGGTGATGTTTTGTAGCGGGGGCAGATCCCGTGGACTATTGGGTGTCTAGTATACTTAGTAGACTCCATCGCCTCTATTCACTGCGTGCCAATAACAACCCTAGTTTTGACTATCAAAAACAAATCCTTCACATATTACTACACGTATTATGAAGTGATAGATTTGCCCTTATTGAGAGTCACTATTTCAGAGACTTAAGAAATTACTTATCCCAGAACATGATATGTAATGAAAACCATGGACACAAATGATATCTTCCAATCATCGTAGTGTCAATAACTGTAGTGAAAAGACAGCACATGTAACTGAAGAACAGTGAGAAAATGCTTCCAGTGTTTCATGCTAGCTTTGCTAAAATATACTTTGAACCTATTCTTAACTTGATATAAACACATTCACAATCTATCAGCTGTTTGTTATCAGTGACCTGTGAGAGAGAGTTTAGGTCCAGCTGTGGAATTCTCTACCCCAGGTAGGGCATCCTTTTTTTCATTTCAGGGCTTGTGTGTCAAGTACATCTCACCTCTTGCCTGTATTAATTATGTAATGCTTC